>JAPMOR010081792.1:825183-927675 GCA_026543865.1 Argiope aurantia
CATTTATGCTCTTTTGTAAATTTTCCTTTATTTCATTAAATGATTTACAAAAATTTATCTTAAAATCGATTTCAGCATATCAGCCAAATAATAAATACGTATTCCATGTAACCTACATATTCTAATGAAAAAAGCAGTCTTTGAAATAAAGATGTCAATATAAATATCTGGGGCACGGCAGTGCCCCCGCCAAGTCGAGCCAAAACAAGCGGCACGGCCGTACCATCCTTTTCTCGAAGCAGTTCAGGTCATTTTCGACCCCCTATAACTTTATTGTGGATAAAACTAGAAGCCTGAGTTTTCAGTAACTAAGCAGGCATTATATAAACATGCTATATTTTAATTTTCATTAAATTTGAACCAGTAGTTTAAGAATTATAACTAGTCAGAGTTCGTGAATTTTGTCACTGACTGACTGACTGACCGATCATCAAAACTCTGACACTTCTAGCAGACATAGAAGCTTCAAATTTAGAATACAATTAGTGTTTAGTATATAAATCAAGGAAAAACTAAAATATGCGTGTAATAATGGACGAATAGATAAATTTCTCGAAATTTCGAGCATTATCCATTTTGTCGGCAAATTCGTCGCCAAGTCGCCAAATGGTAGCCAAGTTTGTCACCAAGCTCTAGGATGACTGGTTCGACATCCGACAGCATACAATACAGATTACTGTAAAACGGTCTTTCTTATGATGACACTATTCACGCTGGGAAGCAAAATTACAGGTTTGTTACAATATCTAATTTGAAATAATTCAATTTGAAGCCGTGGAAGCTGCAAACGCAATGGGTGACTTTCAGAGAATCAATCTGTTAGAAGAATATAAATATAACTTGTAATATAAATGTATATTACAAAATATGTAATATAAATATATATATACAAGTTATAATATATATGGTAGAAGAATATAAATATAAAGTCTGGATGGCTTACATCGAATAAATATCGACTTTGGAAGTATTAAAGCTCAGGAATCCTCAATTTGTGAATACAACAGACTAAGAAGCATTTACCGTCCAAACATGTCAAAAAATGTAACATCAAAGCTTACGAGAGAAACCCATAGAGACAGGGAGTGGGCTTTGAGAAAAACTGTAGCTGAAGCTCAAGAAGTAGTACCGGAAAAGAAAAAGCGGTAGACTACATACAAAAATAAGAAAAGGACTATGTACAAAAAGAAATGAGATGCCATCAAAAACATAACTTGTAAAAAAAAAACCAAGTCTCTCAAATCAGTTCTTCTATCGTAAAAAGTTGTGAAATCCATATAATATCAAGTCGGTCAATTTATTCAGTCCTTACTTAAGGGTCCTTCTGCCTTATTACGTAATTAGCTAACCTAACAACATCTTATAGTTACCATATCAATACTGAAAATCTTTTATGGCTTAAATAAATAGATTGACTTGGCCATCGCATGAAAACACAATGAATCTTTACATTAAATTAGATTACATTAACATATTATATTAAATTAGATTGTTTAGTGCGATGGCCAAGTCAATCTATTTATTTAAAACATAAAAGATTTTTAATATTGATATGGTCACTATAAGATGTTGTTAGGTTAGCTAATTACGTAATAACTTAAGACAGAAGGACCCTTAAGTAGGGACTGAATAAATTGACCCATTTGGTATTATATGGATCTTACAACTTTTTACGATAGAAAAACTGAGTTGTGAGACTTGGTTTTTTTTTACAAGTTATGTTTTTGATGGCATTTATTTCTTTAGCATGACATTGACATATAACAGAGTTCTATGCAAATGAAAAGTGTAGACTATAATCCTTTGAAGTCGTCATGGCAGTAGGTTTTGCAACCGGGAAATTCCAAATCTGATTCCGCTTGAGCTCCACCGTTTATGAGGACTTTGTACAAGATAAATTTATCGTTCTATGTCAAACGACCTTTTACTTTTGGCGAGGAAATTCAGAGGGAATGATATGAGATGAAGTATTGGCCTCGTCATCTAGCAACAATTCAAAATAACTTGCTCCGCTCCAAAATGATACTCATGTTGCTTTAAAACTATTATATAATTCAATTGAATGAGTTTTAGAATAGAAAATATTTTATTTATTTGAAAAAAAAAACGATAAGGGGGTTTACCTTAACCAGTTACTCCGATCCGCCTGAAGGCACACGGAAAAATCTGAATAGCTGGACCACCGCCACAGCAACGCTGGAGGGAACTACAATTGAGTTCTAGGGACCAACACCGACCACGGTAAAATACTTCCCGTAGGAAGTACGTCCAGTCAACGATATAAGGTAACCGACTCCCACCATTTCTGTACCCACCAGATGGTGAGAAACCATACCGGAAGCTTCACATCCTCATTTCTCAGGTATTCCCCATTGGGAGTGGGTACAGTAAAGAAATGAATGAATTTTTTTTTCTTTTTTTTACTGATCAAATATACAGTTCTTTTTATTTTTGCGTAACGAGCATTCTTCTTCGATAGATTGCCAATAAACCACTAATTAAAATAATTTGTTTGAAAAAAAAATTACTCTATGATACAATCACGCTTACAGCAAGGTTTTTTTTGTATATTGTCGTATACGAATCCGTTAGAGGGAAATTTACGTAATAATGATTGCTGACAACATTCAACAAGGTTTGTTTCCTTTATAGTAAAGCAATCTTAAAGTGCTATAGAAATATAGAGTTGTACACCCCAACAGAAGAGCAACAGTACGTCAAATAGCGGGGAATCTTAATGAAGGAGCAACTGCGAACGTCTCTGAACGAACTGTGCGGAGCACATTACACCATATAGGCTATGAGAGCCGACGACCTGTTCGAAAGTCTCTGCTGTCAGCCTTGAACAAGAGCAGATGTTTCCAGTTTGTAAAGGCGCATAAAGATTGGACAGTAGATGACTGGGAAAGAGTCATGTGGTCTGATGAATCGCGTTTTCAGTTACACCATGCATATAGCAGGGTTCGGATATCGCGAAAACAGCACGAAAGCATGGATCCCAACTGCATTGTGTAATTGAAACCATAATATTGCTACAACACTTCAAGCTGGTGGAGGCAATATTATGGTTTGGGGGATAGTATTGCATGGGTCCTTTTATTTCTGTGGAACAACGTCTGAATGCCCAAGTATATTTAAATGTTCTCGCAGATCAAGTACATCCTGTTATGTTAATGGTGTACCCTGCTGGGGATGGATATTTTCAGCAAGACAGTGCTCCTTGTCATACAGTTGATATTGTCATCGGACGGTTAGAAGAACATGACGCTGACTTTTCCTGCCTTCGTTGGCCCACACAATCACCATATCTAAATCCAATTGAGAATTTGTGGGATGAGATCGAACCGGGCGTCAGGCAGCTGGATCCAGTGCCATCCAATTTGAAGGAACTGGAAAGTGCAGTTCATCGGATATGGGGTCAAATTCCTCCTACCACCTATCACAGAATCTATGCCAAGAAGAATGTGAGCAGTATTACCGGCTAAAGGTAGTCCAACACTCTATTGAGGGGGTGATCATAATAATTTGGTCACTCAGTGTATATAACGTAGGTTATCGCATAAAACTTAAATCTATAAAGAAATTATGTAAAATAATATTATTACGCATTTGATAGGCAAATATGAAAAAGGCTTCGCAATGATTTACGAAGCTCAGCAGCATAAAAATAACTAATGTGTGTGTGTGTTTTTTTATGTTTATCTCAAAGCAAAATCAGTCAGTCAGCACTTTAAAAAAACAGTCGTTTTTCACTTCTTTAAAGGGATAAAATGTTTTCAATAATTACTTTATTATTGTTCTAGTCCGTGTCTTTGTTAAACGGCATTTAAAATCACTGCATGCAATGTTTTTTTTTTATGTCATCAGTTTAAATTGCTCGGACGAGAGCACGGCAGCTTCATTGAAACTTCATCAGAGAAGCATCTTGTTAGAGAACACCGCATGTCCAACCACTTCATGCACCTCAAACTTATTCCTCCGCATCAACATTCAGTCAGTCAATCCACTTCGACAAAAGTAGTCTGAGAAAAGAACTAGAAATTGTTGGATATCCAACCTATCATCCCACGCCATGTCAATTCTGAACAATTTATTATATTGACAACATATATCGGCGCATCAACATTGCTTTGGCATGATGTGGAGTAAGCATGAATCTCTCGCTTTATTGAATTTTTCTTACTTTAACTCAGCAGATAAAATGAATATAAAAGGCTTGAAAATTAGTTTCAAATTCTTTGTAGTGCGATTTCAGAAATAATAAAATTCAGATAAAGAGCATTTTGCACAGCAATGATTCAGAATAAATATCATTGGTGCCAAACTATATCTTAGCATATCGCATCTCATATGTATAAAAAATAATAGAATATCACAATGTCAAAGTTGCGAATATTTCAGAGAATTCTGCAACTCGGAAATAACTATTTCGAAACTTCTGTCTGCTTTTGTTATCTAAGAGTATTGTTGTTTGTTTTTTTAGATAACTCAGATGTCGTGCCTCAATATAAAGTCCAAAATCGAATGAATTTTTTTTCAAAAGATTATAGTGAGGTATTAGTTTATTTTTGTTGAAGTGTTATTTTTCTATAGGGCGTCTTTAAGCGCCTAATGATTTCATTTGGTTAATATGGTCAATTTATGCATGCATTCCTGCAAAATGCTAGTTATTTTTCACATTGCCGCTAATTTTATGCAGATATTGTCATAGAAATTTGAAACGTTGTTTATTTTGAAATTAATTCACTCATAAAAAATTATTTTCCACAAATGCATCTTCTGGTCGTAAATAAACTAATCGAATCAAGATAAAAAGAACCCAGCAAAATTACAAATATATGAACTCGCGATCAATATAAAAAAGACTATTAAAGATATCATATTAAAAAAATAGATTTCCTTCTAATGAGAGCAATAATTTCATTTGAAAAGTAGGAAAATAGAATTTTTGAAGCTTACCATGTTTTATTTTTCCAAAATGGCGGCTCCAGCAATGAATATGTTCCCTGTCAGGGAGGCAGCTGTGTTTAACGTAGTCAAACAGCTGTCCACCCGGGCATTTCTCTAGGGATATGTCTTCTTCTGATAGCATCAAGTAATAATAATGACAGGATGACTCATGAGGAAAACGATCGATGTTTGGATTGGGCACTGGCCAGTTGTAATCCATCATCAGATTAGCGGAAGCAGTGGCGCACACCACAGTAACTTTGCAATAAAATATTAAATTAGCAAAGATAAATTATTTATTGAAAAACTAATAATATTAAAAATGAAATCACACAGAATTGCAATAAATCGATTAAAATGTAAAGATTAACAGCATGTGTGCATGACTTTTAAGAAAATGGCTGACAGACTGCAATTCTGTAAATATACACATATATAGTACTAAAATAAAATAGAAAATGAAAATAAAACTTACATATTTTTCTCTTTCGGACTGTGAAATAGTCATTTATGATGCCATCGATTAAGTATTTTTATTCTTAAAGCGTATAATGTTAAAGAACTAGCCTTCTTTGGCGACCAGCTATTCGCCCGCTATCTATATATTTAAAATAATTTGCAAAATCAAAGTACTATCCCACAACCACAAACACTGCACCTACTTTGTAAATTTTTATATCATGTTAAATTAATGTTACGAATAGTCATATTAATTTCATATCAAATCAATGAGAACTTCTCTCAACTACACTTCATTTCAGAAAGGAATTTCACAGACATTATTTTACTGCTTATTTTTTGTTTGGAAAATTCGTGTCCTTATCTGCTAGTCACAATCACTAAATAAAATATCTAATGCACATAGATTTCGTCAACTTTAATTTCATACGAAAACTCATAACTCCTCGATATGCAATCAAATGTCATCTATCCCTTCCATATACATTTCCGAGAAGATTGTAAAATTAAACTTAGAACAGAACCCTCAAGCTCAACAATTGGGTCATTTTCACCAATTTCCATCATCAACAGATTTCGCCATTTGGAAAACATATTTAACAATCAGAATGCTCAACCAATATTATTTATTTTCTGTTATTTTGAAAACATATATTTCATCAAAATTCATCAACATGATCATATAAATGTCAGTATTATGGATACTTAAGACAGTAGGTTAATAAAATTAATTTAGTCATATAATTTATTATAAATTATCAATAAACTTTGATTAACAACATTTTACCACAAAAAAGTATAATAAATGACTAGTCAAACTAATATGAGAAAAAGTTGCATATTAAGATGGAGAATATATTCTCTTTGGTTGTATTTTAAAGAGGCGAAATCAACAAAATGGCTGTGAAAATTTGCGTAAACATTTCATTTGTTAAAACTGAGGGCTGTAACAAAGCTTTAGCTTGAAAATCTCCCCTAATTTTAAAGGGAGGTAGACAACTATTGATGACGAATGGAGAAATCTGATCATTCTTATGAAATAAAATACTTTAAAATCAGTTTAATGGTTGGGATTGGCGAATTCTGTCACAAGATTTCTTCTTTGAAAGTGATCGGTGAATTATTACTTTTTCGATTTCCCCTGATAATGGATTTGTGATAATGGATTTCCCCTGATTGTAATTTCAGGTGACCCTTGATGCCTTATTTTTAGATATGTTATGAGCTTTCGCATAAAATAAATTTCCTTGAAATCAGTTTAGTTGTTGGAGATGACGGACTTTATTGCAAGATATCTCTATTGAGAATGTATAGTTAAATTTTTTATTTTAGATTTTTACTAAAAATTAAAGATGGAAAGGTAAACGAACAGTGATGACACATCTAAACGTCATGTTCTTTTCTATGAAACCAGAATTAAAGAAGTCAGCTCAGTGTTTCTGACAAACGAACTTCGTTGCAAGATATGGCCAGAGAGAGAATGTATTTCGAAGTTTGTTTTTCCGACATCTCTCAAATATGGAGGAGAGAGGGGAGGAGGGAATATATAGGGTCATGAGCTTTCATATGAAATAGATACTTTTGAAACTGTACCAGTGGGTGGGGATGGGGGAGGATAATTTATTGACATTCCTTATTATTTTAAATATATAGATGTATTTTCTGTGTTCATCGAATTTCTGATCGGAGTATATGTTATCAAGACGTAATATAATTGCTGCAAATTAATATATGTAACACTTTATTTGACAATTTTTGAAGTGCTTGGCACTTTAGCAGATGCCACCCCAACACTTTGTTTTTGGAAGATATTTCATGAAAAAAAATTATTGTTTAATTAAATGCTACGGAAGGTAAGGCATTCATTTCGAGTTTGTAACATTTTCAGATCTGAATATTTATGTGAGCAACCATTTTATAACTTAATTTATATTAAACGTAAATTTAAGAATCTATCACAAACAACATAACCTTACTGAGCATTATAAAAGTTCATGGATATAATAAAGTACTTTTTTTTTTCAGAATGCTTTTAACAACAACATTCATTCATTTGAGACTCATAAATATGTTAATACAACTATAGAAAATAGAAGATAATATTATAACACTATTTTATTTTTTCCCTTCTTCTAAACATATATTTATGAATTTTTACACTTATAAAGGACAGCCTTGTCCTTTCTTCTCAAAAATATATTAAGCTTAAGGATTATAGAAAGATCTAAAGAGAAGCAGAAAAGTAACAATGTATTTTGTAAAATAGAATGCTTCGGAGCATATTTTTGAAGATTCATTCTTCATTAAATCGTTTCAGTTTTTATCAAATTTATAAAATATAAGGTTTTAAATTAAACCTATGAAAACCTATGCTAAGCACTGCCCATGACGATCATGGCAGATTCTATAACATTTCATCCAAATCGATTTGTTTTAACTACTCATCAAAATCTTTATTCACGAAATCATGAGTATAAATATTGACAAAACAGTAGATGAAATTCAGTTTCATTAATTTTATTTTGAAAATTCAAACAAATATTTCTTAATTATAATAAAAAATTCTTATACAAATGCAAAAAAAAAGGAATCAGATAATGAAATTTGTAGTACTTTTATTTTCATTTTTGTAGATCGCTACAACTTTATAAATACAGCACAATATGCTCCCGATTAGACATCATTTAAGCGAATAGACTCTATTTACAACCACCTGATAGCGCTTATTATCTTGCATTTCATTGCAAGCTGTTTTGGATAAAGCAACATTCTTTTTCTTTTGCGATATGTACAATGGATCCTAAGAATAATTTGGTGGCGCAAATTTGAAGTTCATCGCGAACAGAAATTGACACAATTATTCACATCATTCATTCTCAATAAACAATACTGGATAATTACAATAACGATTGAATCTTTAATTAATTTAACGAATTCTTGACGAATTCGGGAAGATCCTAATCTTAATTTTCGGAATTTTGCATTATGACACTACTATATTATACTTTAAAATAGTGTGCAGCTTCTTTTCATTCTAAATTTTGTGATTTCAGCTGACACAGATTGGTGTTTTCAATATCTCTAGAAATATTCTCTAAACTAGCAGCCTTTTGCAACCAACGAGTGTTGCCATTCTGTTGTTTAATTTCGATTGATTCTTTTGTGCATAACTTAATATTCACAATTCTTTCGACAAAATATTTTGGGTATCAAACTGTGATAGACATTATACATGTGTTATTTTAATAGTTTCACATTTATTCTGTTTATTATGCATGCGAATCTCCCTAATGAATTAGAATCCTATCATATTATATAGTTATATATATTATATAGATATTTTATAGATATAGTTATAGATATTATATATATCCCATGATATTATATTTTGATTGCATGTCGTCTTTTGCGGTACTGCAACTTCACTTTTTTGCTCTATTTGCAAATGGCGCAGATAGTAAACAGAATTTTTCTTCCTTAGCTTTCAACAATGGAAAAAAATTACGCAATTAGATATTTAATAATATAATGAAAATTAATTGCATTTCTCACTATAATAATAATAATTCAGTAATTTGCATAATTTCCAGCACTGAAATTTAGTTTTGAAAATTCTGCAAAAAAAATGTTTTAAAAATAGTCGAAATTTAGGGGAAAGACTACACTATTAAATTAATATCAATACAAAGACAAATCTTTATTTTTAAAATAATGTACGAATCAATTTTTTGCAATAATACTTTCGGCAGTTATCGAAAAGAAAGAAAAACGTCAAAGCCTTCTTAACTTTTTAATGAATTAAAATAAGATTAATTACTCAGAGGTGCCCATTCTCACCCTCAAAAGCTACATTTGTAACAAATTTGATAATTAGGATCAAACGGTCTTTTCAGAAAGCCAACACATACATTCCTCTTTATTATTAATATATATTATTATATTTTTAGACCACAAATGCATTTTTTTAATAATAAAAGCTTCCTTAGTATAAGAGATCTAGATCTAGCAATAAACTAATTTTTTTGAGTAAGAAATTTTTAAAATTTAAAAATTATCTCAGTGAGGATAAAATGTCATAGAAAATGATAAAGACAGCTAATGAGTAATTTTATGTATCGTTTTAATTCTTTGGAATTTTCCGTGAAATTCAGATTATATATTTATTAGATAACCATTCTTCAAAATGTCATCATTCATCCTGTCTTTTTTATTATATGCAAAATGGAATGTTATTTATCGACACGCCATTTTATCTAAATATGAAAGAAACTCACATACTTAGATAACATGATGTGTTTTACATTTAGCTTGAAGGCAATCAGCCTTTTGTATCATTTCTATTCTCTTCATCTAGTTCAAAATTTGATACAAATAAACAATTTCATTTTTGAAACCTGTGTTGAAATTTAAGTTCACATTGGTATAAGTAGATATACTGATACACAGTCAGTACAATGGTTCAAAATTCAATATATTTCTATAATTCCAGAATAAAACTGTATTTCAAATCTCATATGTAGAGTTCATTTTGTTTTAGAATTACCTAGTTCGCTGCACATATTACTACCATACAAATAGAATTCCTTTTAATCGACTACATCCAAAATTTGATAAGAATCTATACTCTTGCCGAAATTTCAATTCCTAATTCGTTCTGCTTTCGAATTATCATTTCAAAATTAAAGCAGAGTTCTTAGAAATCGATTTTTTTTTTCTGATTCGAAAAGATTTAAAAAGTAGAGATCATCATAATCTTGAGGCAAAATTTTTTGTAAGGTTATATTCACCTTTTCATTTCGTAAATAAAAAGTAAAACCGGCAGATCGAATTGATTATTGCATAAAAAAAAAAAATCACATCATTTGAGAGTGAGATTTGCTCCATTTCATGCGCAGTTGCACAAAACGAAGGCAATGCTTTAATTGGACGCAATTATACAATATCCATACATCTATATCCAAAATACGCTTAAGATATAGCCGCTTTTGCAAATCATAATAGGGAATATTTTAATATCACATTGTCTCAAAATTTATAATACATTTTAACCCTTTAGAAGGCCCCCCCTTTTTTTTTTCTAATCATGGTATTATGATATGTTTTTAGGATTGAGATTGGTTTAAGAAAAGTGATTCATTTAACTTTTTAGATAAATTTAATTTGATTAATTAATTAATTTGGTTAATTAATAATTAAATAAGAAATCAAGACTCACCATTTTGTGTGACATAAGGTACTGTTGCATCCTACTTTCTATCTAATTGAAAAATTGATCATCTTATTGAAAAACTTATCATAACTTCAGACAAATACTGATGGATTTTGTGGGAAGTATACTTCCCAAGGCCCTTGAACAGGTTAAATAGCGGGTTAAGCAATAGATTAGAACTAGTTCAAATTTGCGCAACCCTCTATACATATTTAGGTACAGTTTATAGTAATGAATTAGAAATCTAGTAGAGAATTATAGTAGAGAATCGCCTATCAAATAGATAGGCGATTCTTAACTGCATTTAGAATATATATATATTCTTTACAATTCAATTTTTATAGGATTCGTCTATATACTAAAATGTTTCTTTCTTATTTATCCTTAAATAATCATGTGTCAAGAAATTCTTTTAAGAAAACTAATTAAAAACTACTATAGAAAGTGATGCCTAGAATATGGAAATAGTTTCTTTATAAACACATAATTATTTTTTTCAATTCCTATTATTATTTCACACTCTCCCTATATATATATATTTATTTATATATCTTCAAATTTTCAATCGTTAATAAAATACTTTTTATTCATCCACTCAAGTTCAAATACATTTTTTAAAACTTCTAGTGGTTGATACTTGATGTTAATACAATTTTTTTCAAATATTAATTAATTAATTAAATTTATCCAGTAATTTCTATTTGGTCGCCAAATCTGCCGCCATGTCGCCAAGCTCTGAGATTACTGATGCGACACCTGATCATAAATAAGACAAGATATATATAAATAATATAAGATTAATAAGTAGGAATTCAATTAAAAAAATTTTGAAACCTAAAATTGCAATTCTGTTATATGTATATACAAATTTATATTAATTGTAATTATTTAATAAAAAGTAACTAAAATAAAAAAAAATTGCTGACTTAAGTAGGAATTGACTTAATTTTTTTTATATATTACTTGTTTATTTTCAAGATAAAAAACGAACAAAAAAAAGTTGAAACTGTATATTTGTTTTTTTCCCTTCAATTTTATTTTATTTATTCAAATATGACATTATTCCAGCATTCCCAAGGAATCCGGGCAACTGAATTATTGTATTGCTTTTACCGACTCATGCATTAACCCTACTCGTAGAAGGTACGTTCTGCCATTAGATACATGACCAACACGCTTTTATTGTATCTTTCCGGATGGGTGAGGCCCTGCTTACTTATTTCGCGACTGCTCATTCCAATATTTGAGATACTGTTTACAAATAATGTAGTAATAAAAGAATAAAATGAATTCATTGTACAAATATCTTTACAGCAATTTTCTCACGTCTTAACAGTTTCAATAAAGGCAAAAATATCATATGGATTATATAGATAAATAAGAGTATGCAACAAACGAGACAAAAGTTTTTTCTTCCTTTTATATATATTTCATTTCATAGTGATCTCATGCAATTAATTTTCCCCTGAGTATAACATACTACGCAAATTTTTCTTATCTTGATAGGATCTGCTTTTAAATGAACTCAATTCTAGTTAATCGACATAAATAAGTTAGGAATATCATAAAAACAGAGCTTACCTACCTAGAAATAAGATTCGACGCATGAAGCAGTCCATTGTATCCATGTTTCGATGAGTTCCACTTTAAAAATATGCGATTATCCTGTTAAAATGTTCTTTTTCCATAAGAACAGGCAATGTTCAGAGTACTTCAGATAATTTTCAGAGTCTTTATCAGTCAATGATGAGATTAAAAAATAGCGTTGATAATGTATAGGTATTTTAAATGATATCTTTTTTTCGATCCCAGAATACATACAAATGCATTCGACTTTACTTTTGCTTACAATTATCCATTTGTAGAAGAATACGTTTCCAAATTTCAATAAAAGGTTCAAGTTTTTTAAACACAATTTTATTTTCACCAAGAAAATTTTTATTCTTTTCCAACTTCTTTACTCTCACGAAAATATAGAATGTAAAGAGAAAGCATTGCAATCATCTGAAAATTTGACCTCGATTATCTGATGGATTTTCTCCTCTTAAAACTCATCGAATTTGAAAGCACCATTTTTAGAAATTTGTCTATCTGTGACCAATAACTTAAATGACGTAACTGAGCACTACTTTGAGATGTATATGTTATTATGATATATGCCTTTTCTCAGGACATAAAATCATTATTAATAATAAAGATGATATATCATTTTTTAAATTTAATATATAATACCAAATTTTTGCCGTATAACTTTTGCCATTTTTAATTAATTAAAAAATATTTTAAGCATATTTAATAACAAAGTAGAAGGAAAATCTTTTTACTTTCTCGTATACGTAGTATAGAGAAAGCGTAGTAATCGTCGAAAAATTCGAATTTTGACCTTTTTACATTTCCCCGAGTTAGTAAAACAAATTTTGATTTAGAAGGATGACATTTGATATACGGTTTTTATACCAAATTTATAGATAAATTATTTCTATCAAATTGTGAGTAAATTCCGCTCAGAAGTTTGTCTCTCCAGCTGTTCGAATATAATTTAATACGATAACTAAAAAACGGAGAGAGTTAGATAAAATTCGCTACATAGAATTAACGTTTACATTCCAGGCACCTTTCAAATTTTGAGCCAAATCCGAAGCAAAAAAGGGATTGACAGCCTCTTGGTCTGCACTTTCAGAAACAATGAAACATAACTCAAAGACGCAATGACTCATATATACCAATTTCTGACTACAATTGTAGTTGTATGTCAAATTATGGTTTCAATCGGTTGGGAAAAATGCATCTTAAGCACAAATTCTATTTCCGAATATTATTAACCGCATGCCAGGGATTAATCGTCAAATAAATACAAGGATTACAAGATAGATTCAATAAAAGTGCTAAATTCGCTTCAAAGATTAATATTTCGTAACTATTGTACGCCAATGCCATGCAAGGCGTTCTCTGCGATAACACCTTTTATTAGAGAGTATTCAAGAAAGTTTTGGGGAGACCATTACCGCAGGTAATTGTTAGTATTGTTATTTAATCCCTGTTTTTGAAAACTATTGTTGATGATTAAGTTATGAAGATTCGGCTTATTTTTCTATATTAAGTAGGCTTCAGTAACAGGAATGCTTTTAATCAAATTTTTCAGAAAAAAAAAAGCTTTTTTTTTTCAACTTACAATTGAAATTTAACTTCAGAATATGAACGGGTTTTTAATACTGCTGCTCTTTTTCTGTAATATAACTGTTATGTATAAAGAAGGAGACAAAATATTAAAGAAATGGATACAACAATAAACAGTGAAGTAAAAGATTTCAAAAATTATATATAATCAAAATTTAAACTATTTTGCCGAAGAAGTCAATTTAACCACGTTATACAAAGTATTAAAGTGAAAGTTTTAGAAACTATTAATATCGACTGGTCATTAAAGGCGTCTAGTAGTTAATAAATGTTCCTTTTACATCTCACAAGTTTTCCAAATACTTGCATAATTCTTCTTTACAGATAAAATATGGGATACAGTTGAAAACTGAAATTATAGTTGAATAGTGAACAAGATATATACATAGTACTTCTAAATGTATATTAGCACTTTCTGATATTTTTTCATTTCGCCAAACCACTCGTTCTATACTTTCTTATTAAAACTGATATTTTTGGATGTACTTAATAGTTCATAGTGTAGTTTATAAGGGTAGATGCAACAAACTTTAAGCGTTGATCAATGTAAGATCGAATTTCACTTTAATATTATATGATCCTCAAGAAATACCCCTAAAAGAAAAGAAGAGAACAAAAATTTGGGTGTTGGTTTCTCTGATTGGCTCTTCTCTAAGTACAATTAAAATAAACGTATCTTGATTCTCCAATTAGCATCAATACCCAATGTATGCAGTGCATAATTTCCTCTTTATTTTTTTGTTTCATCACATACTATACAACAACATTAGCTTTTGAACAAAGTTTATTTTTAATAATTTTTTAAAAATGAACAGCTTTTTAGGCAATTTCTCTATTTCAAGATAACGGTCACATTGGTTAACACAACTCAATTTAGGCAACTATTTTAAGATCAATCTGAGCAATTTTTGCAAGAAAAAAAAAACTATGTTAATGAAACTATTATAGTAAACTATAATGCCATACAAGTTTCTTCTTTCAGGTTATAACAATATATTTTAAATCAATACAAGGACTAGCAGTCTTTTGTTAAAATGTTGAAGATATTTAAATGAAAATATTTGTTATCTAATTGCAGGCAT
Organism: Argiope aurantia; assembly: GCA_026543865.1. Lineage (NCBI taxonomy): Eukaryota > Metazoa > Arthropoda > Arachnida > Araneae > Araneidae > Argiope > Argiope aurantia. Next base: position 840,061 of record JAPMOR010081792.1, read on the forward strand.
GTAGCACTTTCTTTTAAAATTGTGTCTATAAACAAACATTTATGCTATTGCAACAAAAGTGGCCCATTTTATAGCCCAAACATTTAATTGAATTCGAATTAAGTCTAAACTCGATAACTCTTTTCTATTACGAATATGATTACAATTTCAATTTACTTAAAGAGTATTTATATTTTATTACAATAATAAAAATTGCTTTGAATGTTTTATTATTATTTTTATTTATTTCTATATGTTTACTTAATTTCAGAAGGAATTATAAAACATAATAATATAATTGTGAAAGAATTTAGCTATAAATATATATGAAAGAAATACTATGTTTTCTTACAATTATATTAGTCTTCATTAATCACATGACTTTCTAATCATCATTAATTTTTAAATGAGAAGAAAGTACACAAAAGAAACAAAATATCAAACATAAAAATACATTTTAATAATATATAAAACTGTACACAATAAGTGCATTGAAGCATAAACAATAAAAAGCTAAGAAATACTGTAGAAATAAGAGATAGCAAAATATGCTTTATTGCCAAAATATGCCATTTTTATATACATACATGTGTGCTACATTTCACTATAGTCATATTTAGTTGTTAATATTTGATCCAATCTCCAAGCATGCTCAGAGATATAAATTAAATGCAATTATTATTTTTCTAAAAAAATGCATGATAATGAGTGTTTATTGCAAAATGATGATAATGTACTTTACAGGAAAGTTCATCAATTGGCTGCTCATGAATAGCTACGAAACTGCATGAACATATATATTAAATAATGAATGTGCAATGCAAATGCTATTCTTTTAGGACGTTCGAATGAGGATGCTGCAATTAACCAGATTAAAGAATGGTGATCATACTGAATTTAATGCTAAATATTAAGGGAAAAAAATACATTTATAAATACCCAGTCTCATTTCAAAGATATATTATACTTCCTATCACAATTAAATCTAATGCTGTAAAATCACTCTTAACCAGCAAAATCAAAATAATGGCATTTTTTTGTAGATATAAATTTATATTAGAATTTCAAACCCATAAATAAAAAAAAAGTTACACGAGATAGTAATTTAGTAATATTCTTGCCAAGAAGTTAAGTTACAATTTGCATTCATGTAATCTTAAGTTCAAGGAATTTCATTCATTTTTTTATTTTTACAAATAGCAACGAAGGCACTTATTGACAAAATTGCACCATAAAATGAAAACATTGTATGCATTCAATAATTACAGGAAATGAAATTTTTAAAAACAGTTCGGAGGAATGAATTTAATAAATCTTTACTAACAAATCTATCAATGAAAAGATAATTAAGATAATTTTTGAAAAATTGAGTATATTTTGTATCAAGGAGATGTGTATGCAATTTCTTTGATGAAAAATTTTCATATTGGTGGATTCACAGTGATGGACTATTGACATGGCCTCCCATTCAGCTGATATTAAATAATTCATTTTTTTTCTGGAGGAATCACATTTATGCTGCAAAAGCTTGCAAGGTGGAAAAATTAAAAATATATAATCACGACAGAAACAACGATTGTGACAAAACTGAAATATATCTGTAAGAAAAATGACCGATTCTCCAGCAACAAAAAGGATCATGTTGGTATGTATCGCTAAAAAATTCTTTGAACTTCTAAGATTCTGTAAGCTTTTTTTTAACTATCTCTTATGTGTTATTCATAGAAAATACTTGCCAAGTATATAATTTAAAGGCACTCATTATATCCTTCCATTAAAAAAGGCACAACTTTCATGTAAAATTATATATTTATAAAAATACTGTTAAATTCTTATTTTCTGAACTATAAAATTACATGCATTTTGATTTTAAACTCGTTGTATAATTTTCCACAGTAATTATTTAAGTGTGGCCAAAGAATGGAAATTTGTACTGCATATCGGAATTTCTATTGATGAAATAAAAAATAATGAATAATTTAAATTCTAGAAATATTTATTCAATAGTCTCTTTTCTGGCATTGCCAATCCTTTCATTGCTGGACATGAGTGATTTTACAGAAATAAAACTGCACTGATATGTTTACTATTTGAATTGTTTAAAAGTCAAATTTGCATATCCTAAATCGTTAACATTTTGATCTATTTAGATCAAATATATACAATCTATTTGAAATTAGAAATATCATTCACACAAGCAAGCACATAGTTAAAATTCAAAATTACCTTTTCAATGCAGCAATAATCTGACATATAAATTTTTTTCTTTTTTTTTAAATTTAGAAAAGAAAAAAAAATGAAATAACAAAAGTTATAATCTCAAAAATTATTATTATTATTTCAAACGAGTTCAAACATTTTCATTCATAGCAAAAGTGAAAATTCATAAATAGTAGAGTTAATGAACTAGTCATATCATGCAAACATATTTTATGGCACAAACAAAAGAGAACTTATCATATTAACACAATATAATCCAAATAACACATTTGGTCATTTGATCACTGTCAATGAGTAATAAACATGCTTATAAATCGGTTAGTTACAAAAGTAATAAAAATGGAAGAAAGTATTATATAAATGCATTTTTTATGGATATGTGTAAAAGAAATACATGACACAGTACAGAAAAAGAAATACGAGTAGTTTCATCTGTCCCTGAAGAAAGAATGCCAAATTTACATATGAATATGCAAAGAGTGTTACAACTGTCAAAAAGAAGAAAAAAATTAATTTCTATAATGAAATGAGCTAGACAACTGAAATGATTTATCTTTAAGCCAAAATTGAAGATTATTTTTTTAAATGAAATTTTAGCCTAAGAAAAATTTGTCAGCCTACATACAAACCATATCATAACTAAAAAAATTCTAGATGAATGAAATTTAATACAATTTTTCTCAATAAATTTTTGAACAAAAATCTTCCATTGGTCAATCTTTTTTTTTTGTAGTATATTTACCTATATATGTTTAGTATAACTTAAAAATGCAATGACTTAAATAATTGAAAACTTATATGTGGTTTTTACAACTAGAATTGACACAATATGTCAAATTTTGATGTAAAAAAGGCATTAAAATAATACCACAGTATATAATCAATATATGGAGTTGCCTATTGTGACAGTCTGACACATAGAATACTTACAGGCATTACTGCTTTCACTGTTACACATATGGGGAAATATAGATTCATGTATTTATGAACAGAACATACTCTATTATTTTAGGACAGAATTGAGAGGAGAATATTCTCATGGGGTTTTCTTTGGAACTCTGAATATTTTGGTTTAGACAGTGCTATACATACAGAAGTTTTTTATATTTCATAATATAAAATTCTTTAATTCTATTTTCTACTTGCATATTTCTTCAAATCTGCATTAAGTAATACCAAGAAATTTTCAAATGAAGCATACTAAATTTTAAGTTCCCAGTAGTAAAGCCTTATTTTTTTAAAATATAGATTATGGAAATTAATATTTTTAGAAGGGAGGGAATTAGAGAAGAGAATATATTATTTAAATCCAAGCATTGCATATTAAATTGAGCTTTACTTAATTGCTAAGATTAAAAGATTATTACTATCATATATTTAAAAAATGTATTTAATACATTTCAAGTCACATTAGCCCTGCTGAGTTTTAACATCACATTTAAAAACACATCAAGACTTGAATAGAACTAGCCTTCAAATTAAGAAGACTCAAAAGAGACCCAAGAAATTTTTTTATAATGAAGTATTGAAGGAAGACAGACTGCACTTTTAAATATTATTTAATTTTCAAATAAAAGCAAAATTTGTATAAAATTTTAAAAGAAAAAGTTTTTAAAAAATCGAATAAAAAACATATAATATTTTTAAATGATGCAATTATAACTAACACAAAAATAATGCTGAACATATAAAAATTTATTAACACAGAATTGAGATTTAAATGACTGATTAAAAAAAATGAAATAACTTTATCACAGCTCCAATTCTCTCACACTTTCAAGGCATTCAGCATAAAGGTGAATTATTTAATAAGTTTATTTACACAGTACACTGTAGGCACTTGGTGATTCTATAAAAGAAAAATCTCTAACAAATTAGAGTACCTCACTAATTTGTCACACATATATATAGATATATACAGATAAAGTTATTTGCAGATTTAATATATGCTTAATAACGCAAATTTACTCTTTAAAACATTTCAATCAGCGCATAAATTTTCTTTAACAATGTGAACAAGTTAATACAAGAATAAAATCGATTTTCTAGCCTTTAAAGCATTAATAATGCAAGAAAAAATAAATCGCTTTAAAGTTGTGCTTCAGGACATGCATTTTTATAGTCTGAATAACAGTTATCTAAAAAAATTACTTTCATGTAGTTTATATTTTATACATAAAAGTTCATAACACCAGTATTGCAACATGAAAAAAGAAAGAACTTATATATATTTATAAATTTAACACTGAAAATGCTCAGAAAGGCAAAAAACTTGCCTCCAGTACATATTTTTTTGTGGTTTATATAATGAATATGACATTCTTAATTGAGATAAATTTAAATAAGTTTTTTTTACAGAAAAAAAAATTAAACCTAGTTATTCTAAAACAATCAATTAAAGAAAAATGAAATTTGATGATTAGAAAATAACCAAGTAGTCCCCCCCCCCCAATCTCTCAGAAAATGTTAAAAGCTTAAAAAAAGTAAATAAAAAAATGTTTCAAGTTATATTTAACTATGCAGAGAAAATTTTCATGTAAATGGCGATGCCAAAACATCTCTGCCACATAAAGGAAATTTCGAATTAACATTCTTTTTCAAGATTAAAGGCACTATTTACTTGAAAAAGAGATAAGTTGAATTGATGCATAGGTAACATTTAAAGTGTTTTGATAGTAATAATAAAGTAATTAATAATAAATTCAAATATGTATTAATTATTAGCTTATATAATGTATAGTGAAAAATATAATTACAACATATTCTTTGAAAAACTGTTAAGTACAACAGCGGCAATTTAAAAAAAATATATAGCTTGTAACACAACAGATATTTTAAGAAATTTTGGAAAACTAAGGCTATTAAAATAAGGAATAAAGTAGATTTTTTTTGTACAATTAAAAATAAACAAATGCAGGAAATAACTTTAAATAATTTAAATTTAATAACATAATTTAAATACAGAATGTTCAAATTGGATTTGAGGGATTTTCTATAAGGTGAAAAAGGCTGACTGGTGAGTGGAAAGGGTTAAGGATTCTTAAAAAATAATCTTGCTACCTTTTACAATAAACTTAAACAATGCATGTAATTAATATTAATATGTTTTGATAAAAGTCATATTAGAGAAAATAATTTGTTATTTTGTAAATAGTTTATCATTTTCTGGTTAATTGCTTCTTAAAATTCCAGATTTATATATCTTATATACTTATAATATATTTTAATTTTCCACCATTTTTTCAGTTTTTTTTCTAACAATAATTACAAATTAATAATAAAAGAACTTCGTCTGGATTTATATGCAAATATATATTGGACAAGAAGGTTAAAGCTCTTAAATATATTTAACGTGTAAAATAGACAAAAAAGTGCAAGAAATTGAAAAATCAAGATGACCTATTAATCCAAGAAGAGTAAATAGACATTTAACTAAATGGTTGATATTTTGATGCATATTGATTATTGTTTGATAATTTAGTTTCCAAATATTTTTAATAATACAGTTTTAAAAAATTACGCTTTTATATTCATACTAAAAATGTTCTTTATGTTAATCATTAAATCAAATTCTTCATAATGCCAATACCAAAAGTACCCTAGTTTTAGTACATTATGAAATGAGTGAGAAATCAATTACAAAATTTCATTTTTATAAATATGAAGGCAGTTAATTAAATAAAAGTTTAAGAATAGAAACTAATAAATCTGTTATTAAAAATATTTTGTAAAAAACAACAACATCAGAATGAAATGAAACAATGATTTGTTTAATGAACACATTCAGTGATGATCTAAAAAAAGAAGCTGAAAATGAAAAATTATAATTTATATATTCTGATAATGAGTAAAAATGTCAGGGCCATAAAAATATTAAATGATTCAAATCCTATCATTTAAATATTTAAACTTAATTATGATCATGATTGAACAGAATATTTTATTTTTAAAACACACTTCAATAAGAACTCATGTAACTTTCATAAACATTTGTAACATATATACATAATGAAGAAATAACATGTGCTATTAAGGTCAAATTATTTGCAATTGCAAGACTAGGCGTTTTTCAGAAATATGTCAACACAGCATTTGCTCACTGAGTTTTGTATTAGGGTCTAAAAAAATAAAAAACTAGAAGTAAAGCAGTTCATTGAGATTTCCTATATGATTCTTCAACATTTTGTCTCATTTCATTAAAGGCCTTAGTCTTCACAAAATCAACTTTTTTATAAACAGTGGATGCAGAAAGTCGATCAGGCGTCTTCGGACTTGGAGATGGTTCAGAGTCTAGGTCCAAATCCAAATATTGAATTTCATCTTTCTTCAAAGGGGCTTGAAAGAAATGTCTAGCCTGAAATTAAAATATTAATGAAATAGAGCACTTTAATTTATGTCGCTTCAAATGTATCTAAAATAGTTGACTAATATAAGATGAAGTTAAGAATGCCACTTATAATTATTAGGTTACATTAATTACTACCATTAAAAAACAAATAATTTAAAGAAAATTAAAGAATTAATATGCAAAGTACTTAACAGATAATGCTAGATAGAAATCAAAATGAAATGTATCTTAGTCTCTGTTTGAGAATAATACAGATATTATCACTAATAACTTCTCTTCATTAAAATGCCAGTTATTAAATTGAAATTTATCTACTCTTATGATGTACATCCAGATGCATATCAAGACATTAAAAAATTGCTATATAATATATCTATAAAATTTAATAAAATTGCATGATTAATTTCTGTGTACATTAATAAATATATATACTTGTTCGTCATTTGATGAATTTCTACGACTGCCATTAGAATTTATTCCTTCATCATCTGATGCTGTAGACATTTCTGGATGATGTCTAAATCGATTTGGTACTGGTGGCATGCCATTTACAGAAGATGGAGTTGGACTAGGAGCAGCTCTGTAAGTTATAATAAAAATAAGCATTATAAGCATTAAAAAAAAAAAAAAACTGTGTAGGATAACTGTAACTGCAAGAATGAGAGAGAAAACTGTAACGATTTCTATAATAATGTATCACTCAACTAATATACTAAAGATTTAATAACATTGAAAATCTAAATTACTAGTTATACTTAGCTATTAATATTAATCCTTTCAGACAAGAAACAGTTTTCGTAATAGGGGTAATGATAGTTAATCTTAATTAAGAACAAATACAGCAGCCATTATTATTTAAACTAGTATTACTTACAAGGGGAGGGAAAGAGGTTGAAAATTCAGTTTGGGATGAGATTTAAGGTAGTATACATTTAGAATGTTCACTCACGAAAATATTAATGAGTAATGGCCAATCAATTTTGAGAAAATTGCCCTCAAACCTTCTGCATAGCTTATATACTAACAATGTGTCACCGTTGCCGAGGCGCAAAGAGTATAGTGGTTAAGATACTAGCGTAGTAAACAGGATACCTGAGTTCTATCCTGAAATAGCATATTTTGCTTTTTAAAAAAATTATTTCAAATTAATTTAACAATTTACAAATAGTTTTAATTAATGTGTTTTTCATTTTTTATGCAAAAATAAATATTTATTCTCTTAATAGGTGGATTACAATTCAATTTTAGAAGAAAACTCATTACAAGTATAAATGCATGTTTTTAAATATTCAGAATTAAATTAAATTAAATATTTAAAAATGGTTTCAATTAATATAATACACACTTTTATATGGAAAAAATAAATGTATTTTCTCTTAATACAAAGGTCATAACTTATTTTTTAAAAGAAAAATAATTATGTTTGTGTATATTGCTCTTGAATTATAACTATAATTTAATTTTTAAGCATTAAAATAATTATAAATGTAATTTTAACTATAAAAATATTTCAAACTAAATATTTTTAGCTGAAAATCCTTAAATGTTAAAAATTTTTGGATTTTAATAAAGATAAATTATTTATAATAACTCAACGAAACTGAACTTATATCAGGATTTAAAGAGAGCAGCTGAAATAAACAAAATTATATCCCCAAACATTCAAAATGTTCATAATCGAAAAAGAAAAACTAGAAAGCAGGTGTTCAGTTATAGAGTGCGTAGGCAGATGGTTCAAAATTTTTAGTAACATGATATGCGTTGTGTGCTGCTCGATTTTCTGAAGAAAAACAAATAATTTTTGAAAGTAAATTATTTTTTTAATCGATTCTTTTAAGGTTTTCCTTGTGGATAATCATTATTTAAGAATTTTGCAGGGTGTCAAAATATATCTATTTTATTTTAAAGATTTTTATGATAATTACCATTCTGTCTGTTGTATGTAATAATGAAATATTTTCATGATGTCAGTAATTTAATTAATATTTATCATCATTTAAGTTATATAAGTAATTATTTTTCCTTCTAAAAATAAAATTATAATTCCAGTTTTATTTTTAAGGAAAATTTATTTTTAAAACATTAATTTTTTATTGATAAAAGAGTGATATATTAATTGAAACTCTGTAATTTTATTTAAATTATAATTCAGGTATTAAGAGAAAATATATTTATTTTTTCCATATAAAAATGAGTATCATATTAATCGAAACCATCTTTAAATTGTTAATTTAATTCTGATTATTTAAAAAAAAAATGCATTCGAACTTATAATGATTTTTCTTCTAAAAATTGAATTGTAATCCACATATTATGAGAATAAATATTTATTTTTGCTTAAAAAATGAAAAACATTAATTAAAACTTTTTGTAAATTGTTAAATTAATTTGAAATAAATTAAAAAAGCAAAAAATGTTAGTCTAGGATCGAACTCGGGTCTCCTGTTTGTTACGCCAGTATCTTAATCACTATATTATTCGCGCCTCGATGACGGCGACACTTTGTTAGTATATAAACTATGCAAAAGGTTTGAGGACTATTTTCTCAAAATTTATTGGCCATTGCGCTTCAATATTTTCGTGAATGAATATTCTAAATGTATATTACCTTTAAACTAAATCTCAGCCCGAACTGAATTTTCAACTTCGTGCCCTCTCCTTGTTATACAGATTGTTAGCCTGAAAATAACATCTTGGATATGATTGCCACAGATTAGCAAATGAAAATTGTAATACAAAATCGCTACACATTTGCAATGCGCTTAAAGAAATGGGGGGGGGGGGGAGAATACAATTTATATATTTATAGTACATATTAGATATAAATATATAGCAACATTAAAAGTTTTGCTACATTGCAGTGGGATCTTCTGTTTCTATTATGTTAAAACATTCAACTCAAAACTAATAACTAAAATGAGTTTGAAAAAAATAATGATTCATTAACAGAAAAAAATAAAATAAAATGCTAAATAAAAATGATGTTGAAAGAAAACATTAGCAATAACTTTTAAGTGAAGGGAAAGTATTATAAATCAGCATAAATCTAAAATAAAAAAAAATGAAGACATTAGCTAACTAACATTTGCTAAAATTTAGCATAAAAATGTAATTAAAATGCTAACTTTACAATTCCATAATTTTTATTCATGCTTAGTTTCATTTGCACATTGATGAAGTAGTCACTTTAAACATTAAAAAAAAAAAAAAAAAAAAGTCTCTGTTAATGGACACCAAAACAGAAATTCGGATTTTGCATTTGGTAATGAAAAGACTAAACAGTAAGGGATATTTTTAACTCCTTTCAGTATTACTGATGCTATTGCATGTTTACATTATAGATGAAACAAGGCACAGATGATTTGCTGGAAGATTTTCATAGATGGTGTAAATTAATTTTCTAAAGGATAAAAAAGGAAATATATTTTTTTTTTAATTGGGCAAGAACTTATTTATCTAGGCTGCAAAATAGCAAAAATTGTTAAGGATACATATTTATACATTTTAAAAGATATAAATGATGATATGCTAAAACACAATGAAAACAAAACTGACAACTTTCTTTTTGCAGGTTCTCCAATGTTCTCAGTCATTAAGATTGCTAGTTCAATTAAACTTTTCTCTAGCTAATATTTCTAAATATATTCTTTTTTTGCATCCTATAATATTAATCAGAATTTTAAACCATTTTTAGGACAACTTTTTTCATATTACAATTAACAATACATTTCTTGAAGATATAGATCTTCAGAAATGATTTTTTTGAAAATTCCAGAATTCATCATTAGTATGATGTTTTGATACGCCCTAAAACTAAACCATATTACAGAGAACAATTATTTTTTTAAAATCATGTAAAAATATTTAATACACTTTTTTCCTTCGAAACCAGAGAATGAATAGTAAGAAATGAGAGATGAAAAAGTCTACAATTTAGCTTAAATAAAAGATGATTCTGAAATAAGTATATAAAAACAAACATTTAAATCACCAAAATCATTTTAAATATTAAAACTGCAACTATATAGATATTTCACCTTGGTTTTCTAAAACTTCTTTTATTAGCCTTTGTCCTAGAACGACATACTGGGGGTGGTTGAAGAGTCAAAAAGCTGAATGAGCCTGAAAAACATATAACAAACATTTTTTTTATTCTATAAAAATAAAGCTCTATTTTAATATCAATAATTGATAAAATTAGAACATTTTCAAATTCCATTGATATATGATAAATTAACTGATATATCTTAATAAAAAATTCTACAGTAAAATTAGATTCAATCAAATGAGTGATTAAAAAAAATAATGCCTACATACATGAATGAAAATGACTTCAAGTAATTTAATTTGACAAATAAGAGAAGTTTAAAACTATTTTACCTTGATCTTCATTGCTCATGATTCGCTTTGGCTTTAATTCTCTATTAACAGCAGGTGGAATTTCACTTTTAATAGAGTTAACTAATGTAGGACTAGTTGGTATGTTGGCATAGGCACCAATAGCAGATGGACTAGGGGGTGTTGCAGCATCACTACTGGATTGAAGACTCCTTGCACAATCTGCACTTAAATAATCATCAGAAATTAAACTGGGTCGATATTCATAATTGAATATTAAGTCTTTGTTATTAAAGAGTCCAGGTGGAGCATTTGTATAATCATGTCGTCGCCTTCTTTCAGAGGTACCAGTGTTTTGAGGTGGAGGAGGAGGAGGAACAGCTGCATTGATGTTATCTTCACCACGAAATTTGGCCACATGTTGTGGCTGAGGAAAATCATACATATCATCCATTGTTGCCTCCTTAGCAGTGGCACCTTCCACATGAGCAGTTTGCAGGTTTTCCTGAGCTTCTTCATTTTTTACACCTTTACTAAATGTTCCTTTAGGAGGAGGAGGAACATCATAATTGTGATCTTCCTTATGTATTTGATGCGGAAGCTCAAAGTTTTCATATCTGTGTCTCTCTCTCAGTTTAGAAGGTTTTGGTGGTCTTGGAGGAACTATGCTGGTTTGATTAATGTACTCAGCTTCTTGAAACCTGCTTTGTTGTTGTTGCTGTGTCTCAGGAGATGTTTTTAAAGACATACTTTCAAAATGATTTGCTAAACTTTGAACTTTCTTCTGAGGTTGTTTAATCTCTTTTATGGACCCATGAAATGAAGGTACAACATCATACACATTAACTTCTGATGAAGCACTAGCCTTCCTTCTTGGTACAGTGCTGCTACTGGGGAGAAAGGCATCGTCTGGATATGTTTTCCAATTGACTTTTGGTGGTAAAGTGCAAAAAACATCAGAGTTTGGAGAAGACAGAGAATTTGATTTCACATGTTTCGGAATTTTGTACATTTCATTAGGATCAACATCTTCTGATACATGATTTGTATCAATGGTATTGTGATTGAGAGGTTTTGGATGATCATAGAATTCATCGGAAATGGGATTGGGCATAGGAGTCCAATCGCTTTTTGGTGGTGGTGGTGGAGGTTCTTTTGGTACATCACCAAATCCATCTGATGAATTAGTAGACTGGCTAGTATTTAATTGCACAAGACCGTCTAAAGAAGAAAAGTTACCATTCAAAACGGGTTTACCAGTATAGCATTCACTAATAGGAATATATGGGTTAGAAGAGCTTTTCACTACTGTTAAGTTTGAGCTTGTTACTACAGTACTAGGATTGGTAGTAGAAGAAGGATCCTGTGGCATTAAAAAATCTGAAACAGAAAAGAAGTAGTAAGAAAAATAGGACTTTTTGAATGATCATGAAACAATGCAATATTGCAGTTTTCATTAATGGTTCATATTTAAAACCACATTTCTAAAATTTAATCAAGATTTTAGATATTTCAAACTACATTTATTTTATGATGAAAAATTTATTACAATTCGCACACACACACACAAGATAGATACTGATACTAAATAGATTTATACATATCAATGTATTGCTTGTTTGTAGAATTTACATTATATAGTAGATTAATGAGAACTGCAATATTGCCCTTTTGCATAAGAAAATGAAGTCTAAAAATAATTCTAAGAATTCAACTTTAACACTGTAAAAACAATGAAAACATTTCTAATTTATAAAGTCAAACATTTATATATTGATTTTAAAATTAAAAGTAATTAAGGTTCTATTTGAAATCAATAATAAATGAGGAAAACATAGATAAGAAGGTTGCAAATATCAATGACATTTGCTCAATAAATAAAAATATATGGTAACCAAATCACACCCCACCCTAAAGAAAACTCTGATCTAAGACACAAAGATATATTCCACTCATTTGCATCAAATAAAATTTTTCAGATTATGGAAAAAGCATCCTGTTTTAAGAAAGTGGTAAATTAGGCTGTATTGCTGCTATCCAAATAGTTTCCTATGAAGCCTTTTAGATGCATAAGTGCTGTGCTCCACAAAGGAATTTATGCATTACAATAGCAACTTTAAATAACTATATGACAGTCTCCAAACTCATTGCATGTGCAAAGTGAGAGTATATCTTCAAAGATGAAGAAAAAAAATTTATGAAGAAGTATTTAAATTTAAAAAAAAAGTCATTAATCCCTTCCAACAAAATCACTAATGATATATTTTATAAAACTATTTTTTCTGCCATTCAATCAATTAATTTTTTTTGTATAGTTTGGTTAAGAATTTTAATATATATATATATATATATATATATTCAAATGACAAATATTCTAATTTTATTAAACTAAATCATAAAATGATTTTCTAGACTTCAGATGTTTAAATTTCTATCTTACATTTTTGAATAAACATACACATATTCCATGATGTCAATACCCTATTTGTTTTTGTGATATTACTATAATATTAAAAAAATGTTCAACTTTGACTCTTATTAAATATTTTACATTCTGTTATAAACAAATAAAAATTTACCTTCTTCAGTATGAATTTTTAGTCCGCAGACAGAACAAATACATTCCACCCATTTATTCATATCTGCTTCAGTTTCAGCTAGAAGATAGTAGGTTCGCTTAGGAGTTCTTATATCAAACATAAACTGATAACCTGCAACTTTGCTGTCAACAGGTAAGCCAGCATCAATCTAGATGAAAGAAAGCAATAAAATTAGAGCTGATATGGAAGAAATAAAAACTGCTGTAAAAGATGGTAAGAGTCATATTAGTAAGCACTTTTAATTCATAAAAATCCTTTTAATAGCTTTTGAATAGCTAAGATTATATGACAGATATTTAAAGAATAAAAATTCTGCATTTGTTTAAAATAAATAGAAAGGGGATATGAGAAAGGTTTCCAATCACAATCACAATGCTCAAAATTTACAATAATTATTCTAAGAATGAGACATATATATGATCATTTATTCCTTACAACGATTTTACTAAACATTCTGTAAAATTAAATCCCACAAGTTTGACCATAAAAGTTTTATATTCATTACTTTTTCATTATACACCAGAACATTTTAAAGAATTAAGAAAAAAAAATACCAAGTCTTAAAAAAAAGTTAAAACTGAACTTTACATGACAAAGGGGTTTTCTCCCAAGATTTTTTACATTTGGGATTCATATAGTACTTTTTAAAGATACCTAAAGAGGGGGAAAATTACCTGTTCACATTGATCTAAATCAATTTTGCCTTTCAACTTTTTGCATGTACTATCAGTAAAATATTCCAAAATAAACTGTCCTGGAAGTAGTCCAGAGTGCCTTAAAACAAACCACCTCTGACGCCATTTCTACAAAAGAAAAATAATTAACAGATCAATGCAGTCATATCACAAAAAAAAACAAAAACATATTATAAGAATTTTTTTGCAAAATAAATAAACAGTTGGAGAGTCAAATCCAGGAAATAACTTAATTCGTTTCTTACAACTTTATTTGGATAAATTTCTAACCTTTTCTTTAAATATAAATATAATTTGTAGTAAATACAAGATCTGATAATGAATTTAAGAAATCAAATTTCAATAAAATATGTTCCTAAATAATAAAAAAATTGAAAAATACTATAACTAGTAATTATTCAATATGGATTTATATTGTGGATTAAAGGATTTAATACAGATTAAAGGATGGATTATGGATTCAATATGGATTAAAGGATTTCTTATCAGCTTATATAAAAATTAAATAAAAGAAAAGTACTGAAATCAAAAAAATTTAATCTCAAACTTTTGAGAAATCTGCTACATTTCAGACACCCTTGAGTCAGAAAAATGTATTTTTGGAATTATGTTTGTCTCCCTGTAAACACAATAACTCACAAAGCTCTGAGTTAGACAGAAGAAATCTAGTATCTAATATTTACTAGAGATTCATAGATTTTTGTCAGATTTGAACGAAATCTATTGACAAAAGGTTTGTCTATCTAAATGCCTTGATACAGAGTTTTAGCGTCAAAAATATAAATCTGAATCAAATCCGTTCACGGGTAAACCACCTGTCAGTTTGTATATTCGCAATCATGTTAATTCAAAAATGCAACAACTCAGATAAAAGAAGTTTGGTATGTGATCATTTTACTAAAATTGTACTCCTGCATCCTATTTTGACTTCAATCGATCAAAAGGGGGAGAAAAAACGCATATTCGCTTTTCTTGACTACACTGCGAAGTCGGGATAACAACTTTGTTAGGGTGCATGTGAAAAAATTTCAAGGGGACTATTTCCGATATTCCAAACACAAGAACCGATGTAATTTCTTAAAGAATGAATTTAGAAACAAAATTCAAACTGTTATGAAGAAGAATGTTCAGAAATTCAGAATATTTCATACTTTTGCAAAAAAACTGACTTTTCAACGAAATAAATTACATTAAAGAAAAGGATTAACATATTTAGTTAAAAGCAGAAGAGGGGTGAAAAAGTATCATAATGGTATTATTATAGAAATATCAGCTTCCGTATTCATTTTTTTCCCAAATTTCCTCAAGAATATAAAATAAATACGAATACTATTTATGTAAATCATTATATTTGCGAACTATTTAAACTCTAGTAAGGTGCGCAATAGTTAGCACTAGAGAGAATAACTTTAATGCTATTGAAATGAATTTTGATTAAAAATTCGAAAACTTCTTATAATTTGATATGTACATAATTTAATGACAAAATATGAAAAACGAGTTTAATGAAAAGAAATACGTAGAGGGGGAAAAAAAAGAAGACTTCACTTTAAAGACTCCCAATGAAGGATTTTGAAAGAATACTAATATCGTAAATACAAAAAGCAATTTTTAAATCAAATTAATGGAAAATCATGATGCATTTTACTTGGAATTTAAGGGAAGATCATATTAATTTTGCACTCAAGTGTAATATTCATAAAGGAAGAACAATCATCGCCCACTCGGACGTGCAGATATTTATTTAGGAGACAAGTCGTACTTATTGAAACCAGGCATAATGATTTCAATAAGTATGATTTGATTCCATGAATCTATGAATTCTTAGCCAATAATTATCTACAAACAAAAACAATGCAATTTTTCCCCGGACAAAATGAGGTAGAAGCATCCAGGTAATCAATTATACAGATTTTGCAGTTACTTCGAACAGATTCTGAGTTTACATTTGGAATAAAAATAATGGATGAAAAATATGTAATGCACTAAAAAGGTATTATTGCTAAAGACTGAAAGGATTCTATATAAACTAAACCTAATTCAACGAAAATAATCTATTAAGTTACAAAACAATTAAATAAAATTACAAACAGTTAAAATTTACGTTGAGCAGAAAAAAATAAATAAATCTATAATGCAATCGTTAAAATAAAATTTTATGAAAGCATTTCCCTCTATTTCATTTTAACAATAATTTACACTATTAGCAACAACATATTATGATTTATAAATGAAGCGAAAAATAATTTATGGAAAAAAAATTCTTATATATACACTAATAGTATAAGAGAACAAATATAAATTAATAAAATTTTATGTCTATGGAACACACATTAGTGTTACTTTAGTTAAAAAATTGTATTAGTTTTTACCATCCATACGATTACTGCATTATTATACACAGGAATACTCTGATCTGTTTTTTCATTCAAACTACAGAAATCTGACTACAGAAAATGGAAGGAAAAGCAAGCATTGTTAATGCAAAGCACAAAATTCATTAACAGTTTAACAATTAAAATTGAAATTTAAGGTTAAAAATTGCCTCCTGTTCAATATCATCTTTTATTTAAGAAAGTTTTGAATTCAAGATTAATCCCGAGATAGCCTTATTTATGTAAAATTATTATACATCAAAATTTTCCTTTAAATTTTGACAGAATTCGATAAAAAGAAGTATAAGAACTATAGAAACGATGCATCCGGTTCAACACACACAATAGTCCTGCATAGTATCCACATTATGGGTCTTGGTTATAAAGTAATTAGTTAAATCATTTTTAAGATTTTCTACTTGAAATTATACCTGTAAAGCAGAATAAAAATTTGCATCTCGACAAATAAGTTCGAAAATATGCTTTTCAAGAGATCAGTAAGGGCTAAATAATAATTATGCAAAGCTGTAACTATGTTAAGACAATAATAAAACTAAGAAGTACACTCTTGATTAGAAATAGAAACAGGAAATCGAAGTGGACTGTTTACTAAGAACGGAAGTTAGACAGGAACTGAAAATGGAAGATAAGCGCTAAAAGTCAGAAAAATTTTCAGAGAGGCTCAAGAGCAATCAATGTGAGACACAATATTTATTTAACCTCTTATTCAAAGTTCGATGCACTGAAATTACGACAAGCAATAACAAATATTACGAAATCTTTTAAGATAAAGATTTTAGGAAAATTGGGGAAAACTTGTATACGACAAAGTCAAGGCAGTAAATAAAATTAAATAAAAGATTGAAACAGAACACGCGAGATCTTTGGATCCAAAGATTACAGAGGAAATATAAAATCACCAACAGCAGAAGTGTCAGAATACACGTTAAGAATTTTCTAGTTTTACTGGTTTATAACGCAATCCAATGAATGTCGCGAAAGATTGTCGTCTTGTTGTTGCTAAACGGCAAAGCCAATATTTCGAAATTTATTAGGGTTGAACATTATTAAATTATAAATTTTAGAATTAGTTTAAATTCATAGTTTTACTTCGGATTCCCAGTGCTCCTAAATTTAATGGAAAATAAATTAAAATAATTTATTTCTAACGATGATCAATATGTTCACTTTGATATGATTTCTTTTTATTTTAAAGGAAATAATATCAATATAAATAAATATAAAAAAAACTGGAGAAAAATTAAAATGAAATCTACGATTGAAATTTCAAGTTATCATGTGAGAACATTATTATTTTTAAGTCGTTATTTGTCTTAATTAATTTAAGTTATTAACCAGTTTAAACCGATTTGAAACAATCACTATACTTCTCTACTGGTCTCTATCCCTCTCTCTCTATATATATGAAATGATAATTTTTTTAACTATTATTTTCGATTTTTCTAGCTGGCAAACAAAGTTTTGGGCTCGACCCATTTTGAGATGAAATAATAACTATGATGTCATAGTTCTACGTCAATCTTTTAAAAATGCATCTGCCGTCAAAGAAGCATACGTAATGATAAAGTAATACTGGTAAAAATCAGGTCAACCTTTTAAAAACGCATCTGCTTTCAAAGAAGCATGCATAATAATAATAATAATGCAATACTGGTGGTAAAAGTAGGTAAAAAAATATATGCGATAAAAAGATGATGAAGAAAATTGCCATTTATGCTTTATTCATAGCCTAGGCGATTTCGAGCTTCAAAACCCTCTACCCAAAGCAACATCATGTTCTCACATGATAACAGAAAATAATATCAATCTAGAAACTGATATCTAAAGCAATTATTATAATAAAAATTGTTGAATTCTGAAAAAAGGTTTAATTCAATGACTTATCACAAATATAAAAATATTTACATCTTAAGAAATCATGAACTCTGTGTCTCAGGATCGAAAACGACACACGTCCGCATGAAGCACGTCAAAACTGCTACCTTAATCTACTATCACACTAGCTACTTGTAGTATTTACCACAGCATAGCGTAAAACAACGTGCAGTTCGACAGGACATTAGACGTTGCGACTGTCGCATAAATTTAATGTGCATAGATTTCCACTATAATAGAATATCTATGAATTTCGAATTATCCTTGCTAAATGTCAAAATGCTGCTATCTCTACTTATAATAAAGATGAATAAGTGTGCGTTGGCGTTCGACAAGCCAAACTGTTTGCCATAGAGCTATCAAATTTGCCACATATATTCTTTGAAGAGAATATATGCACATCAAAGCTATTTTTTAAATGTAATTAAATTTTGAATTAATTAAAAAATAAAAGAAATTCTGTTGTTTCTCATCATAATTTCCAAAAATCCTGCAGCATAAAAATGAATTTGATGTCAGCTTAAAAAAAATCTTTTCAAAGATACTAAATTAATATTCATTTCATTTCATTTTTAAAATTTTTTTTATTTATTTATTTTCCTTATTTTTAACAACATATTAAATTGCCGCCTGAGATTCAAGCTCATTATTTCATCAACTATCTGATCGCGTGATTTTCCTGACAGTGATTTGTTGAAAGCAGCGAAAGAATGATTACGTTTAATGTTTACAGTTTAGAAAAGGAATAAAAATGAGAAGCTACAATATTTTGAAACTTAGCTGATTTTATGAGTATGGTCTAAAATTTTTAATGGATCTTTTTCAGCGTTTTAACTGAGATTAAATATTGCCAATATATACTAGCTGGTCATAAAAGGCAATTGGTATACATGTATATGTGCACGTGTATCTCTACAAGTCACACCGTTTGACATTGAGCTACTAAACTTGGTAGAAATATACTTTGGAGGTTGCAAATATACACCTCGAAATGGTTTTAAAACTTTTTAGTTAGAATTTTAATTAATTAAAAATAAGCTGAATTTTGGAGTTTTTACAGGATAGCTACCGAGAATATTACAGCACAAAAATGACTTCCACAACAATTTAAAAACTAAAAAAATTATATTTTTAAAGACAATTTTTTGTCGTAACTTCTTGTAAATTATTAAGCAATTAAAAATATTTTTTGGCGTATTTTATAATATATTCCATTGATGATAAAGCTAAAAACATTTGGCTTATTTTTACAAGCTGAATAGGTTTCACCTTAACCCTTTAAAAGGCCATTTTTTTTCTAGTCATATTATGTTAAAATATTTTTAGGCTTGAAATTAGAATAAGAAAAGGGATTCATTTAGATTATTAGATAAATTTAATTTGATTAATTTGGTTAATTAATAATTAAGTATCAAATCAAGACACATAATTTTGTGTAAAATAAAGAACTAAAGCATCTAAGTTTCTGTCTTTCTAAAAAAATTTGTCAGAACTTATGCCAACCTACATAAATTCATACAAAGATTGATAAATTTGGTGGGAAGCATACTTACCACGGCCCTGAAAAGGGTTAAAGTATGTTTAAAAAAATGTTTGAAATTTGGTTGTATTTGCAATCATAGTGAAACTTCAAAATCAAGCATAGATCAACAAGTTTTTATAGCTCGCCTATTTCTAAATATTGCTGTTCTTTCTAGTGATGTAACTGGATATGTGAAGATATAAATTAAGAAAATGCATAGTATAATAAACAAAAAGGTGCAAGATTTCTAAAATAGTTAAAAGTTATATGTTCATCAGAAATTTAAATTAAAAAATATTTTACTGAAAAATTAATAAGGCCAAATTACACAAAATGTTTAATACAAATTTTTAAAAAAGCCATTAAACTCGGCGAATCAATGGTCGACAAAGGCGCCTAGCATAAATAAATAAAAATCCCAGTGAAAAACACGCAAAATACTGCATTGAAAATTTTTGTAGTTCTAGAAGTTTTCTTTCTATTTGCTTAAATCTGTGGATGTAAAAATATTTTTCGGCACTTTAAACGATTTAATAAATGCTATAATTGAAAGAGAGAGAAAAAAAATATCAACAAAAGGGAAAAAATTTAACAAATAAAAAGTATCACTGCTTCCTCTCCACACAAAATCTTCACCAAACGTCTCGATTACGCTGGCCCAAAAATGACTATAAAATAAAAGATGCGCAATAAATGAACTGTAACATTAATCGTTTTTTACATATAATAATAATATTTAATTCCGCATAAAAATCCTCATTTGAATCAAGTTTTAGAAAATTAACCATGTGCATTATTTTTGAAAAGTTAACTCTATGAAAAGTAAATAAATATTCAATAAAGCATATGTATTCTGTCAAAGCAATAAGAATCGAAACCAATCCTCATAAACACCCAAAGAGAGACACAAGAAAAAAGAAAAAAACAGAGAGAGAGAGAGAGCGAGAGCAGATTTTGGAGGAGATGAAAAGCAAATGTTAGCCAATCAAATTCTTTTCTGATTGCAGCTCGAGCGCTTTTTAATCCAAAGAGCGAAAAGTGTTTGCTTTTTTCTTCAAATCAAAAGCAAAACAAACAATATTTTGGCATCGCACACTGAAATAAATTATTTTATCTTTAACATTTAAGTTTATTCCCTTCATTATATATAGTCAGGATGATGGATTTCCCCCCCCTGTACAGAATGGATAACTAGAATAAAATTCAAGAAATCCAAACTTTTATTACATATATTAATAAAACATATATTAACAAAATTAAATGTGAAGTTATCTCACCTTTTAAATGCCTACAAGTAGAATAATCTCAGTTGTATTTGATTTAGGCATATGAAAAGAACTTATTGCAACTACTTTCAGAAAGTCTATAGCTAGACTGTATGAATTGGTCGATAAGAAAAGTTGATTTCTCAAGCATTCTTTAGGCCGTTTTCCCAAATGATAAAACAAATATCACTTATATGTGTATGTGAGCAATAGCAATAGTAAATAGAGTACAAATATCAGGACCAATCCCGTTTTTCGAGATACGACAAATTGATGGATTAACCCAACCGTTACAAATATCACACAGATAAGAAAGACATTTTACAGACTCTGGTAACGCGGTTCCAATAACTGATATGGAAAAAAGTAAAGAAATACAATTTTTCGGAAGAATTAATTACTATAAATGTTTGTTTCTTTTAGTTTTAAAATGATTTAATCCAGTAAAAAAACAACAACAACAAAAAAAAAACAATAGCATTAAAACTCATTGCCTTTTATATGAAATGCACATTGTCAGATTTATTTCAAATCTTTCCAATAACAATTAAATATCATTCTTTACAGATTTCAAGGTGATGTCTTCCAATTTCCAAAATCATAAGACGGTCTTAAAAGTTTTAAAATCATTTTGCAAATTATAATAAAGAGTTCCGTTTTTTTTTATATAGATATGGCAGAATAATACATTTATGAATAACAAAAAAAAGTTTTAGATTTCATTAGTAGTTGACGAGATGATGGAGGTACCGAGATTTCCCAAGGAGTTAGATTGTTTTATACGGACAAAGGGTCGAAAGATCCCCGTCAAGGTATCAAGGGAAACGCTGATCAATAGTGACTGCATGCAATGAATTCATGTAACGTCAATCACACGACTGCATAACAATGTATCAAATAATATTTCAGTTCGCACTGTCTTACGCTACATTGTGATGTTATTTACATTTCTTCCAGGAAGAAGCGTCATGGATTCAAAATTAAATCGACTCGTTGCTATTGAAGTAACTATGAAATGATTCAAAAAATTGGCTGCAATAAGACTGGCAATTATGAAAATGATGCAAGAGATTGAAATGCACAAATATTCGTAGAAAGCACAGTATTTTAAATTAGATGTACATAATTTTATTAACGTAATTTCAGTTACAAACAAGCTATACAATGTGCTAAATAATTCTACAAAAATGTTCAAAGCATTCAGTTCAACAATAGTTTGTTTTAAAGATAAATTCAAAGGGGGGAAAAAGAAAGAAAGAAAAGAAAGGGGGAAAACCCCATTACTAGGACTACTGGGAATAAGCATAAAAAAAGAAATAAAATTATAAATTTTTAAATAATTTAAATAAATTATGAAAAAAGCTTATTTTTTGTATTGCTTATAATTCCATTTCCAGCACTTACGTTCCACTAAAATGTCTTTAGTTTCATTTATACTTATTGTAGACATTAAATAAATACAGTTTTGAGAAAAAAATATGCTTTCTAAAAAAATCATAAAGAAATTGTGATTTTGGTCAAAAATGACATAGGCGGATTTCTTTAGAAATCAAAGATTAAAAGAATAAGAATTGAAAAAAAAAATAATACTGAAATGGACTGCGTTGTAAAAGAAAGATAAATGCATTTTTACTTTCTCTTATATGAAGTATACGATGAAAAAGGAATTATAATCGTCAAAACATTCGATTGTGATATTTTTATGCATCTCCACGCATTAGGAGAGTCCCCGAGGCCGAAAAACTGAGTCATACACATTTCTGAATTATGTCAGCCTGTGAGCGTGATAATTTAAAAATACTTTGAATTATACAGATGAAATTTGGTATATGTTTTTAATACAACATTTGTGGCTTTATATCGAATTTTGAACGAAATCCATTCGGAGAAGTCAGTCTAAGTACGGGATGCAAAATGTAAAAAACAAGACGGATAAAATTTGACACATAGATTAAAGTGTAGATCCGTATTAACTTCTCAATCGAATCTGTCTAAATGTTAACCACCTCTCAGTCAATACTTTTATACGTATATGAACACGATAATTCAAAAGTGTTACGACACGGGTAAATAAAATTTGTCACATAATTTTACATCTAAAGTGTAGCTCTTTATCCAATTTTGAATCAATCTGTAAATGCGTTCTGTATTATCAGTATGTATTTTCACATGCATATAAATGTAGTAACTCAAGAAACGCAATGATCTAAATAAATGAACTTTGGTACATGATCTTATTACTAAATTTATAGTTCAATGCCAAATTTCAGTCGCAAAAAAAAGTGCCTAAAATTTATTATTTTTTTTTGTACTATAATTGAAGCACAATACTCAATCCTAAGCAGAATTCTGAAAATAAATTTCTGATCTCTGGCGGTATTAATAACCTAACACAAGATCCACAATTTTAAATAAGGGAGGAAAGGAGCTTCTCGGAGAACCACTTCCACCGGTTTTATTTCAAAAATTAAAACAGATTAATCATAAATTGGCAAGCAAATATGAAGTCTAGCTAACACTGAAAACAAAATCAACAACTTGCAGAAAACTGTATTTTCTAATGTATTAATGTCTCAATTAATGCACAGAAATAAGATTACATTAACGTCATGTCTGAAAGCAACACTAGAATTATTTTGGGATAGATCTCGTAATTTTGAACTCCGGTCAGATGGCAAGACACCTGAACTGGCACGCCCTCTCCAAACTTCCGCATCAGTCCAACGGGTGGACGTTCGGCTCACAACGTTAGATTCAATATCCATCCAGCTAGGATACACGAGGAAACTTAAATGGAATCGGTTTTCGAACTTGCAGCCCCTCGATCCAAAGGCCGTAATCTTACCACTATCTACCGCGGTTTCAATACATGATAATACAATATCCCCCCCCCCAAAAAAAATATATGTGTAACAAATTTCATTTAATATAAGAAATGAGTTTTATTTTAAACGAAACATTTATCACAAACACAAACTTTTATAACATCTGCATTATTAAAATCGAACAGATAATTTTAAAAATCTCGAAAAATGTTTTTGTCTAAAACCATAAAAAAATTGACTCTTTAGAGAAATATAATTTTCTACAAATAGCAGATTCTTTATTTTAAAATTTTAAATGATACCCTATCAAAGCATGCTCTAGTACAGACATAGAATGCTCAATCATAAGATGTTGCTTTCCTAATTTGCACTTACCAAAATGAATCTATAATGTTATAATTGAAACTAAATATATTTTTACTTTACTTTAAATAACTGAAACATTTCTGACAGTTTACCCGTCACATATTTTTGTTAGGTTCAAATACTAAGGGCCTAAGAACTATAGGTCTTAGTCTAAAGCGGTGTTTTATGTTATCTTTATTCCTTGATAAAGATAATTAGGAAAAGAAAAATTCTTAAAACGGTATCAAAGCTATGAAAATGAAAGATTAACTTTCAGAGAATCACATTAAAATACCAGGAACGACCTCCCTGATAACAGCCTAGTGGAAAAATCAGTTAATAACGAAGTACACAGGCTTGCCTACAGACACTATCAAGCCAGCTATGATTCATGCAACAAATTTACTTTGATACTGAAATATATAACAAATAGAATGACAAGTCTGCAAAGACCTAAGGAATCTTATCAGTTATCTTTATAAGGGCGGGGATGAGATAGAAAAATGATATCTTCTTTTCTTATCGACTATTATGGAGAAGTATTTACAGCCTATAAAAGTAAAATATATTTTGAAATTGGGGAGGAGGAAGCAAACTGTTTTTGAAAGAAGAAATAATCAAAAAACCGTTAGAATGGCTAACGATAGCATGCTTTTAAAAAACATTTAGATTATTTTTTCGTGTCGAACTGAATATGAGCATCGTCACAAACAAAATTATATGTTTAACTACCATTTAAATGTAGATATTATAATCAAGAACTTTACGTGATTCAAAACAGAACATATAAGATAAACTGTGTTAATATTAAATTGAATAAATGCTGATTTAAATAACTGTGAATTAATAACTAAGCTTCTTATAAACAAAGATGAACTTTTGCGGATATCGAAGAATACATTTCCCATTGCTTGTATTAAACGAACTCTTAAAAAGAAAAGCTGGACAATGTCTAGTCATTTCTGTCGCGCCGTAAACACATAAATGCTTTTTTCCCCCCATCAAGTAATGCGGCAATTATGGCCGTATTCGACTTCTATGCATTTTGTTTATGGTAGCTAAAAGCTGACCTACGCCCTCAAAGGGGTCAAAGGCGTAGACATCAAGCTATTTAAGTGACAAAAATTACTTCACGCATCCGTGTCAGACGAGGAATTTTGCATGTTAAATCAATTAACGCGCTTCTTTTTATCTTAACACATTGAAATTCTCACTAGAAACATTACATTACATCTCTAGTAAAATGAGCTTCTGCAGCTCCAGAAAGAATTAACTCTTGAAAATCGCTGAAAAAAAAACAATTTTATTTCATAAAACAGCAAAATTATTTTAACGAATAAAACTAAATATGTATTTCCTATCTCTGAATTCAACATATAGCGAATCTGATGGCTAATTTAATATTAATGAATAGATCAATAAAAATGTAAAAATCTTTGAAAGTTTTATTTGAAACCTATTTATTTAAATTCAGTGACATTGTAAGATATTTATCAATTATTATAGATATAGAAATAATATATATTCGGGTTGGATGCAATTCATCTAACGCAGACATAATACAGATTTGTAGGGGGAAAAGAAGCAGCTTTGTCAAACAATGAATTATGCTAAAAAGAAAAACTGCAAAGCAAAATAAATATGAAAAAATTAACAATAAAATGAAGAAATTTACACAAAAAGTGTTTGAGATGTTAAAAAATATTGCAGTTATTAAATAAAAGGAAATTAATCGATCTTAAGAATGATAAAACTCGATTCAGAAAAAGCTGACATTCGCATTTCTATGGAAATGCATCTTGCCTGCTAAAGGCATGCATTCTTTGTATAATTGTCAGATAACTTTACTTTTAAAGAATTTTAGTAATGGGGTGAGAAATTAAATGTAAAGGATTATATACAGACAAATATATATATGATTAATTTTACACGACTACTTTTGAAAATGTTAGAAGCATATCGAATGAATCAAAGTTTTCCGTAGCAATGCTGTAATCCAAAGTACTTATAGTTGTTTCTAAAAATAAAGTTGATCATTTGGTTATAGATACTATAGAAATTCTTTGCACAGCCTCAATGATGAGACATTAAACTCAGAAGATTAGTGCAGAGTTCCCACTTTTATTGGGAGTACATTCAAAAACCTTTTTTAATAAAATTCAAGGAATATAAAATTACAGATAAGAGAGAAGAAACCAAATGAAAAATGCAACTTCCAATTATTTTTCCCTTAAGTTTTAAACTATCATCCTTTTTTTTGGTATGAGAACTTTCTTTAAGAAAACAGATAGCTTTCATCTATATATTTTTAAGAGAGTCGCATAGTATGAATCGAGTAACAATTAATACTACATTTAAAAAAAAACGACGACAGAAAATCAAAATTCGACTATTTGTTAGGATTTCTTTAAATACTCTTCAGTTAAAAAGGGTCAATGGTAATAGAAAATCTACAGGATAAAAATTAAATGTTGAACAAAGTTACAGAAACATTTTTAGTTATTTTTCTATAATTAATAATCTGATATATATTCACAAGATATAACACAAAATTTCAACCAAAGAATGTAATTACTGCATGCAAAAAGCAAAAGTTTCTATTATTAGTTTTGAAAATTTGTTTCAAAAATTGATATTTCCCAATTATAGAAAAAATATATTTTTTTAAATTGAAGCATTGAAGAATAAAATTGCAAGATGTTCATAAAAATCACAAAAGAGAAAAAGTATGCAAATAAAATTCTTAAAAAAATTACAATTAATGAAAACCAATAAATAAATCTAAATTTGAAAAGAAGGGGAAAAAAAATTAACGGCTGTTAAAAATGTGAATAACAATAAATTAATAATAAAAAGTACAGAAGTTCTAGAAAACCACATTGTTACAACAGTTTGAATTAAAGCAGTAAGTGGCACTCAAATATTACATCTAAGTAATTTAATGATACTTTGTAAAAGAATAATAATGATATATAATATATTGTTGATTTTAAAATACAGGTAGATTTGTCAGCTTATTACACTAGGTTCCTATTCAGAAAATTAAGTAACAAATTCCTTAAATAAGGATGATAATAAAATGGCAAATGTGTGTGGAAGAGGATGAAGGGAGGATTCAGAGCTGCCCTAGTCAGCTAAATAAGTATAAAACTTTTATAAGATATTATTATGGAGGCATATGATATACTAGGTTTACATACAAATTAAACCCTTGTTTTGGTGAAATCAAAATTTGAATAAGTTTCTTTCTTTATACAAAACAATGCTTCAAGGATCTACAGAAAATAATGTTCTGACATAACTAGATACATTACAAAATTTTTAAAATCTTCTAAGAATAATCTCAACACAACGTTCTCATATATTTCTGCAATAGGGCACCTTTTGTAGAAATACAAAATATATTCATTGCACAATGAAGAAAACTAAGCATATAGTTTAAACCCCTAAGACTTTTGATTAATTAATTTTTGAATAATCACTTAAATTTGATACAGATAAATAATTTTGACGATAGAATCATATATTAAATTTTCTGGATTTAAATCATAGTACTTTAAATTATCAGATTCACATATATGGAAGGTCAAATAATTAATCCTCAGATACATTTGAACAGAAATTTTCTCCTTATTCTGATTATAAAAACATGTACCAAATTTCATCCATTTAGTTCATTACATTTTTGAGTTACTGTATTTTTATGCATAAGGACAAACAAACAGGCACAGATTTCTTATTAATAGAAATAATAAAATATGACATCAGATATACAATTTTGACTCCTTATTAATTTTTTCTTACTCTACTGTTTTTAGAGTATCTGGTTCACAGACAGACAGATATAGTTTTTAAAAAAACTTATGGATTCATGGAGGTTTAAAATATAAAAATTCATTAAAATCTGAAATTAGAATGCTGCAATGCAGAAAATAATAACTGTTTCATAAAGGGATGGGGGATATCAAGCAATAAAATATTATTTTTAATTATAGATCTAATCAAATCAAAAAGTACATATGTATTAACTAAATGTTACTGAACAATCATTATAGAAAAGAAAAGCCTCAGACTGCAGGTTAATATTTTACATGGGGGTGAGATTTTTCAAATTTTTTTCAACATGCAGCAGGAAAATCTAGTTTTTTCACTTACTAGTCAATTTGATAATATAAAAATTTCCAATGATAAAATAAAACACAAATTCCCATAAAGTCAATAAGTGTGAACTCACAGCTATCTACCATGCAAATGACTACAGTCTCCTGCCTCCAGAGTATTAATACACTCTTTTGTGATTAAGGCTTACCAATGGCATGCAATTAATAAACATATATTAATAAAAATATAAAATATAATTAAATCATCTCAAATTAATTCATAAGGAGCAGTGAAAATGAAATAAAACATGATGAACAATTTTCAGTAAAAGCCCATTATTCCAGCATCTCTCTCCCATCAAAGACTCGAACATTTTAAGCATACAGGTCTAAACAAAATCATATTTCAACTGGTATGATTTTTATATTATATATACTGGAAACATTGACTTAATTTTGTACCATTACATAATCAGAATGTAATATAAAGAAAATTTGAATTATAAAGATGTTTCAACAGAATGATGATATGTGTGTGTGTGTGAGCATTATTTTATATGAAGCAGAATGCAGTTTGAAGACAGTGAAGAGACTTGCTATTTCGTGACGTCATTTTATTTCATTTTTAAGAAGCAGACATATGTGCAAGCGATGAGTACACAGAAAAGGAATGAGGAAAAAGCCCTTGGACATTTTATCCCTGGTTTTATATAACCTATGATTTTGATAGGGAAAACAATTCTTCATAGTGCTAATATATTAAGAGATTTCAATAGGGATTTTCGTTACACACGCGGAGAAGGCAGAGGAAACACAGGGAGATTTTAAAAAAGAATTTGCCTCATCACACGGAGTGTGGGAAAATTAGATTTTTAGCTGATTCTGCAATTTAACAAAGCTTTTCTTGAATTAATTAAGTAGAGACAGTGGAATTGGATCACGAAATAAGAGAATATTTTAGAATACTATGGGCTAAATTAAGATAAAATCTTGAAAATTAATTAAATTAAAATTAGAGTTGAAATATCATTACATATATATATACACAGAGATCAATAATGTATATCTTTAAAATAATTTTATATTGCAGAGAACACAATATTAGTAGAAAACAGGGGACTTTTATTACAATACTAGCAAAATGTAAGGATTTTAATTTATTTTATTTGTTAGTTTCTTTTAAGTAGCAAAAATAAAGCCAACTGTCCACTTTCAAAATATCAGTATCAAAACAAAATGGTAATGGCAGATAAAAACTATTTAGTTTATATTTTAAGGAAATAATTTCAAAGATACTATGTATTTAGAAAGTGAATTCTTATGTTTATGTTACAGTTTCTGAAGCATTATCACAGATCATGTACAAAAATATTCCAGAGGAAGAAGGAAATGGTAAAATAAATTTGATCAATGACGTATGTTTTAACAAAAATATCTTGATGAGACTTATTTGAAAAGTTTGGTAAATCAGTATGAAACAAAGACATTTATTTAACAATAAGCCAAATAATTCTTTTTCTTCTAGAAGAGTGAAATTTAATTGAAACCAGATGTTATACTGCTCTTTTATTCTATAGTCACCTGAAATAATTTTCAGGGAATACTAAAATAGAAAAAGTAAGTTTTGCTCAGTTATCACTTTAAAACATTCTTACCAACAGAGATAGATAATTTAAAGATTAAAATGGAGTTAGAAGTTCCAATTGAAAACAACTATTTACTAAAGCAAATAGATAAAAATGCAATTAAATATCCTGAGAAATTACAAAGGAAAACTAATTCTGAAAATTTAGTTAGAAACCACAAATATATATAATAAGAATGAATTAAAAGACTGATAAGAATATCAGAAATAAAAAAAAATGATAACCACATACAAAACAAGTACCATTACTATTCACAAACAATTTTGAATATTTTTCAATGAATGCAAATAAGTTTAAAAGTTTATTTTTACACTGACTCGTCAGAGAATTGCATACACAGATAAATTCAAGAAATAAAGTGAATCCTGTAAAAGAGAGCAGGAAGCAGAGATGACTATACTGTAGAAATGATGAGAATCTTTAGGGGATCTTAGGGAATAATTCTAACAGATTACATGAGGATTAAAAAAAAAACTTAATGAGAAGGTATTCTACACACATTTAAAAAATAACCTAAATTACTACAAAAATACATAAGTAGATTAAAACAAAACTATAATTAGTCCAAATGAATCTTAAAACTATTTTTCATCCAGACACAAGGTAACCATTCACATCATATATATATATATATATATATTCAATGAATGAATATATGAATTGATACGAGATTCAAGGAATACAAATAAGTTTTTCAAAAATTATTCTTATAGCGACTCATAAAAGAACTGCATAAAAAGAATCCAAGAAACAAAGTGAGTCATATAAAAGAGAACAGGAAACAAAGATGACAGTTGAGGAAATGATAGTCAGAATCTTAGAGATCTTCAGGAATAACAGATAAACTAGGGAATGAGAAAATCTTAATGAAAAGGAGTTCTAAATACATTAAAAAATAACCTAAATTAATATAAAAGTATACATATAGATTAAAACAATGCTATAATTAACCCAAAAGAATCTTAAAAGTACTTTTCATCCAGTAGCAAGATAACTATTTACAACCATTATATTTCATTTGAATGGGTAGAAATTCTCATAAAATAAAATTTCTCATATGCACTCCAAAATTTGCTTTTCTTCAGTGAAAATAATTCACTTGGGAAGTATGCAAATATAAACTGATAGTGAGCAAGTTAAAAGCTAGCCAAAAGAAGTTACTCTCTCAAATGAAATACATACTTAATGATAATATTTCAAGTCAAAATTGTCAGCATATTATATTGATAACTATAAAAAGAGTATATCTAGCAAATTTTTATATTATGCTTTATTAATGCATCACACATAAGATTTAATAAAGCTGAAGGAGAAAAATATTCACTGGATTATTTAAATCCTTTTTTTCATGTTTGTCTACTATGTAATTAAAACTATAAGAAAATGCTCTCTTTTGAAGGTTATTTAAATAATAAAAAATCTTGAAGAATAAAAACTTTTTTTTTCTTTTAACATAGTTTTTAGCAGTTAAATATATTATAAAGTTACACACTGAAATATCAAATTTAGTGATGATTCAAAATGAATTATTTACATTTATATATAAATGGTTATATAGAAGTCTGAGTTACAGAGTTCATTTGTCCGTTTCTCCATTTAAGACAAAGAATAAGGCACTGTGCTAATTATGAAATAATTAAACTCAGTTTATTGTGATTTTTAAAATGAATTTTAACCCAATTAATAATTTAATTTTATTAGTTTTAATTAATAAAATATTGAATTAAAAAGACTTTCAAAATTTATGCACTATTGCTTACAAGAATTAGCCATTCCTATTCTAGTTAGCTATTCTTTACAAATGTTGATATATCAAATATACCTTTTTTAATTAAAATTTCCAAATTAATATTGGGAATAAATAATAATTAGATGGCATAACTAACTCTTTATTTCAATATATATATTATAAATAAATAAAATAGTTATCACTTTTTCAGAATTTGTATTGCTATTTTATTTCAATGTTTAGCTTAGTTAACTTTATAAAATCAAAGCTCCAAGGAAATAAGTCATTTGTAGAAATTTATAATCATTTATTCAGGAATATTATTGAAATATAAACATTTCTGCTATCAACATATAACTGCACATACCAACATTTATATTATATCCCCTTAACAATACAGTACTTAAAAAAGCATATTAAATTCAAACTAGACATCAGTGAGCTAAAAATAAAGCACATTCGAACTAAACTGCAATGCTCTATAATTCTGTGAGATCATGGTAACATTCCAAATAGCATATTTAAAAGGTAAATTATAAATAATACAACATAATACAATTAATATATACACTACAGATGAAAAAGATCAAAAGTAATTAGTCTGAAAAGAATCCAACAAAGTTTTTATGCAATTTTGTTTTATCGATGAGCAATTGAATTTTAAGCAAAATAAAAGTATATAAGTACTCTTATTCAGCACAAAAATGATAAATACAATATTTATAAGGAAACATAAAGAAATAAGATATATAAAAGAAAATATATTCTGATACTATAAGGAAATTGAGTCATACTTACCGGCTTAACTATCCTTTTCTCAGGAGGTGACTTAACAAGCCAACCATCGTGTACTACACCTTCCATTACGCAATAATCAGATGAGTCAAAATTACAGGAACATCATGAAAACACTTGAAATGTCATACTTAACACAATGGATGATTAGCACTCGTATATGAAAATGATTAAAAACATAAACTTGACGTTTAATTTATTTCTCTGAGCAGGAAGTATAAGAAGTAAACAAGAACACGTCGCGATCAAAATAATTTTATGGAAAATAATCAACTATAATCACATGAAGACATAATCAAACATATTCGAGAGATAAAATGGGCCTTTAAAATTTCCTAATTTAAGAATAAATAGATAACATGAACACAACATGCAAAAAATAAAATGTAAATAACAGAACAGCCTAACAAAACGACGAAACTAACTTCCTAATCTACACATTGCCATAGAGAACAAACCCAAAACTGACCCTTTATCGATAACAACAAATAACGCAGTCCTGTCTACGAATGGGAACTGCGAACACGATTTTTATTCTTATTATTAGTTTCACAAAATTGTTATTATTCCAGAATTATATTGAAGAAAATAGTGTTTAATTTAGTAATAAATATTTTTGGAGGAATTATAATCAAATTATGCATGATTCATTTAATTTTAGAATTCAAACTGTAAAGAGCGGAAATTTTTCAATTTGCTTACTTTGCTAATTAGGCGGCTTTATTATTAAACATGCTCTTTATTTGCTTTGCTCTTCGTATTTTTTAGAGAAAATACGCTTGAAATCGCTTTTATTAATGGTTTGTGCAGCTTATTGCACATAATCGTCATGTTTTTTGTTATTCTACATTTGCATGTCGTTATTCTGCAAATGAAATTTGAATCACAATCATATCTTTCGTTGAAAATTATTATAATCTATGTTTCAATATTAAATCTTTTTCTAAAAAACCTAGTGATATTCTTTGTTTTCAGTTCGTCAATATTCTTGTTGTTATGCTGGAGGAAATAAAAAGCAAAATTATTTGAAAGGCTTGATAATGACAACATTCGATAAAACGCCTGGTGACTAGAATTCGAATTAGTAATTCATGATAAAAAATTATAAATAATAAAATTAATTGCGTTTATAAAAAAGTTTTGAAAATCTATTTTTGGCAGAAATTTTACAATACTGTATAGTATTGTAATCTACTGAAAATAATATATATATCATAATATATATAATAATATGACTTTACTATTTAAGAAATACCATGTTATTAAATTGCACTAAATTTTATAAAATAATCAGTCTGTTTTACTCTATATCTGTATTTAAAATAACATTAAAAATCAATTTTCTTTTTTTTGACTCGGAAAAAAAATCATAATCGAAAATTATGTATGATAAATAAATAAAGTTTGAACAATTATTATAATTCTTAATTAATTAAGCAGGCTTTTTTGTTGTTAATTTTAGGCTTTATTATATTCGAGAAAAGAAACAGAAACTAATTTTTTCACTTCATCACATAAAGAGAGGAGTTTCTCTTTCTCTCTCTCCTTGATCATCCCTATGCAAAGATGGAGATCAGAGCATGCGAGATTTTGTCAACACAGCCATAAAATTTCCCTTCTGTTATGGATTCTCGTTTGTAATTTCTTTTAAAATGAAGTAAGAAAAAATTATTCTTATTATAACATCCCAAATATGTAAGCATTAAAAAAATGGGATCGAATGCATCTGTTTTACAATGGCACTGCAGAAATTGTACATCCATCAACCCAACAGAGAGAGGATCATGTTTAGTGTGTGGAGATCGTCGCAGGGAGACGGATTGCCCGAAAGTATTGTCGGAAATTCCTTGTCGGAGCAAAATAAACGGATCTTCACATTCCAAGAATCACAATCAGGTATCTCGTTCACAAAAAAAGGAAGTAGAAGAGATAGAATTATCATATATTGTTTGCGCCCCTACTCCAGACAGATCAGTGAACTCTGTAACAGCTGATGATCAAAATAGGTAAGTCGTAATTGAATTTCTTTGTCTGTTATTTGAATTTAAAAACTGCATAAGGTTATTTTCCTAATGTACATAATTTATAATTGTTGTTGGTTTAAACTATTTTATATTCATTTTTTCAATTACTTTAAAGTAAAGTATGGGATGATGTCATTGAGTTTATAATGATAAATTTGATTATTGATTGGATTAAAAAGATTTAGAATTTTCTTTCTTGAACATTTGACATATTTATATCAAATTAAACCAGTTTAAAGAGTATCATGACAGAAGATTAAACTATTCTCATAAGAGTGTGAAATATAAATTTCTAGTTTTAATATTTAGATTTTGTATTCATTTATGACATCAAATTCAAATTTGATTTTTAGTGTATGTTTATACTATTTTAAGTACTAGTTTATTTACATGTTATATAATTTATATAATTATAATATACTCTTATATGAATTGTAACATTATTTTTATACTAAATATAAAAGATTTTATTTTTAAAATAATGTCTTTTAAATATAGCTGATTTATTAAAAATAATAAGATATAAAATTTCCTCCTCATGTAATGAAATAAATTTGGTTGAATATGTATAAAGTAGATATGCTTTATAATTATTTTGTTTATATTGTGCTAAATAATAAAATTCATTATTTCATTTGATGAACTCGTATATCATATCCTGAACCTTCTCTTTCTTTGTTTTCCAAAATGATTCGTTCATATATTGACTAATCAAAATAAAAAGAGGGAGGTACCTACATTATATCTTATTTTTACATATATCTTAGTGCCTGATACTAATCATTTATTGTTTTATATTTTGCAATATTAGTACATCAATTAAAATTTATTTACCATTTTAGTGCATTTTTGCTAATATCAGCATTTTTCAAACAGTGTTCTTTATTATAAAAGACATGTTATGTGTTGTTTATAAAAGCTATTATAAAATAATTTTTTTTAAATAAATAGAAATGGAAAGCTATGCATTTCAAGTTTGCTAAGAAGAATGTTTATTTGTATTAGAAATTAGTATTAAGTGCATAGTTACTTATTCAACTTTTATTTATTATAGCTAAAATTCATAGCTATTTAAAAGATTGAAATAAGTAATTCCTACTCTTTAGTAGCATTTTCAACAAATTATGAAAGGGGAGAGGGGGGGAGGGAGAAAAGCTTGAATCTCATAAAAAAATATTTTTTCCTATTTTTTGATATTTTTTTAAATATCAATTTGGATTGAATATTTAATAAATATTTTGTTATATTTTACTTTCATAAATTTTTTAAATGATAAATACTGAATATTTTGTTGTATTTCGCTTTCATTAATTTATAAAATGATAAATAATAGTTTAGAAGTGCACTTGTATCTAGAAATCGGCAGTCTTGATACTGTTAACTGATAAGTTATTTATTTTTTTAAATTTTTGTAAATTTTCTGTTTAAAAAATATTTTTTTAGTGATATGGAAGTACCATTACATGACTTATTACATTTTTGTGATTTATTACATTCTTAAAATGTTAATGTATAATATTCTGTAAATTAGAATTTGTTGATCATACATTTAAGAACAATTTGTCACTTTACTAACAGGTATTATTGATTAATATTTACATTTGAATGTAAGATATTGAGAATTAAAGCATGATAAAAATTTATTTCTGCTTTGAAAATTATATTGTTTTTATACATTATCTTAATATTGACTAATACTTATTTGTTAAAGTATTTGTAGAAGATTAAAAAAAAAAAAAAAAAAGATAAATAATAGATTTAATATTTGTATTACTCAAACCACAAAATTACCAAGAGTAAGAGATAAATCCTTTAAAAATACATTTCATTTGCAGGAAGTAAGAGTTAAAAACCTGAATCTGATTTATGATCTATTTCAAATTTTTATATTTGTGTTGCATTTTAAATTTAAATCATTATTTGTCGTGGGAATTTTTGTGTCATTGTTATTGAAGTATTTGTTAGAAGATACCAAAAAAGTTAGTTTAAAAAATTTATTTAAATTAAATTTTTAAAAATTTATTAAAATGTTCAGGTAAAGTTTAAATGTTTATGGAAATTAAAATTTATCTAAATTTAGAAATTTTATGAAATAAAAGCAATTTTTTTTAATTATGATAATACTGGATGATTATTTGTAAAGGAGAAATAAAAATTATCTTGTATTCTAATTTTAAGCTGTGGAAAAGCAGCAAAATTAGAAATTGTGTTTAAACTTTGTAATATATTTAAAAATCTCATTAAACAGTTTAATTATAAAAAAAAAATTGTTTTTCAATAATCTATTTGAATATTTTTATGATGAAAATAAATAAAATATGCATAAAAATTCTGTATTTGGTTTATAATTCACTGCAATTTTAAATAAATATATTTAATAATTTAAAATAATTGTTCGATGATTTTAATGATTAGATGAAATAAATGAAAACTTTGACTTTAATCATAAAGGAATTTTGCAATAAGTTTTTAATGTGCAATGTCATTTCTTTCATGAAAGTTTTGATTGGACCATGTGGAAATAAAAAAATTTGAAACTATAAAGTAAACTGCTGTTTGGAAGCATAAAAACATAATTTCAAAAGTTTAATTTTTCAGTAAATTTATCTGTTAATGTTAAATTTCCAAAAGGATTCTTCAGATTAAAAAAACAGGATTTCTAGAAAAAAAATTAAATACTTTGGAATTTATGTATGAGAGACACTTTTATATTTTAGGTTTGCATCTTAAAAATAAAAGCAATAGTATTTTTTCTTCATGTCCACACCCAAACCCTTCTTTCAAGACTTATGCAGAGTATCTCCTTCCCCTTCTCACAGTGCCACTGGAATGTTATTGCTACCGTTACTGCAACTTCTACCACAATCAGAAATGAGTTTATTTCTTTAAAAAAATGTACAATTTATATCTAGGTAGAAGAAATTAATTTAAATTTTTAAATGCTACACAATAAATTTTACACAATAACACAATAATTTTTTTTTCAAGAGTCAAATAATGAAAAAATCAATGCGCTAATAATTTCACAAATGGTTTTTGAACAGATAAGGTTTGTAGAGAGTAAGCCATAAATAATAATGATCTTTTTTAAGTGATTACTCTTGCATGTAAGCAATTTGTGGTCTCGCATCCTGTATATGTTGCATGCCTAGTTCTTTACTTTTGTTCATTATTTATTTTTCTTTTAAATATTCATTTGTTTATTTTTAATTCTGTTTTTTGGATACATACATATTTATGTTATGAAGTATATTTTTCATTTTCTTTTTTAAAAAAACATCCACAATATGAAGAATTATATTTGAACATTCGATTGGAAATTGTCATTATTAAAGATTACTAACTATAAACGGCATTTACTAGGAATTTTCAATGGATGTAAATAATCTGATATTTAGTGCTGAATTTTTATGTGAATCTGTTGCTCAAGTCTTATTTTGAAGATTTATGCAATATAATATCATATACTTCCGCAAGAAAAGCAAATTTGAAATTCTTAGAGATTTATTTCGAATAATAAATACTGCACATAAACATCGCACGTATTTGGAACCTTCATATTTTTTGGGTCCCTTCTCTCCAAAGAATATTAATTAAATTTTAATAAAGTAATAATATTTAAAAATTATTTATTCTTCCTCTAGCAGACCCCATATGAGAGGAAGTTAACTGCAATTTAATACATTCAGGCATCTGTAAAATTCTTAGTAATTTGCTACATGTGCTTAACAATGCATACGATATTTTCATTTTTATTATCATTTCTGTCTTGGAAGATTCTTATATTTTTATATTACAAAATTCATGCATTCTTTAGCAATTTTAAGTGTACTGTTAAGCATTTGTGTAAATTTTTTCAGTAATAAAATTTCTAATTATTGCATTAACTCCTTCGTTTACAATGGCGTATCTTACACTTGCATTGATTTATTGTATCTTAAATATTTAAATCCGCAATAAAGTGAAGGCATTAAGTAATTTAAAGTGCCAAAATCATTTAGAGAAGCTGCATTATCTCAAAAATTAAACTATTGTTAGAAAATTGGAATAACAACAATTGTCCCAAATAGGATGTGCCATTTAATTAGGAGATTAAATAAATTCGTAGGTGAATGTTTAATTTTTGGCATACATTTTCATACTAATTTATGGAAAACTTGGTATGAATTTTATTGCCTTTTCTTTTGTCTTGTTTTTTGGAATTTAAAAACGTAAGCAAAGTAATTAAATGGAGTTAATTACATTAAAAAATTTGTTCTTTTGAGAAAAAGGTTAAAAAGCATTGAATTATTTTCTTAATACGATATCAATAATAAAACATTAAGAACGTAAGATGAAAATAATGAAGTAATATTATCTTATTTTCATTAACCATTTTCTTAAGTACTTCAAATTTTTCTCAGGCATGACACTTCAAATGGATAAAAATTTCTTAACGGATTCCTTAAATCAGAACAATTTGTATTAATCCTGAAAGATCGATACTGTAGATTTCCGATTTGAACCTAATAATTCTGCTTCAGCATAGAATTTTTGAAGCTAAATTTCTATAATTACATTACATTTGAGTTGAATAAATAATTAACTTCATATGGAGCGTATTTTAGAAGTAATAATTTATTAAAGAAAAGCATGAAAAATAGTATCTGATCAGGAATGCTAATTCGGAGGATCGTACTATGATGTCCTGAGACCTCGATAGAACTGCCAGAACTATGTCTCCATCTCCGCTACATGCTACGTTTTTGTAATTTTTAGTTTTTCAGTGATCTTAGTCCTCCTACCCTCAAGAAAAGTACCTTTCTACATTTTTATTTTTCACAAATTTATCAAATTTTATGACTTTGTAATTCGGCTTTTATATAAACGATCGCATTCTTGAAAAACAATACTTTAACCTGTGAATCGGGTAAGGTAACAATTTCTTTCGCATTGAAATATTTCGTCATACCCGGTTAACAGGTTAATGAACTGTATTGAAAGAAACACTGTACAGAAAATATATGTATATAATTATAACGAATAGATTACAAATTTCATACATTTTCCAAAAGATTTTAAATTTATATATAATTATTAATCAGCCAGACGAGACTTATTCTTGAGGAATTGCTTGTATTTTAGCAGAAAATCCTCACCACTCCCTCGATACGGTCTTGTTAATTCGTTTTTAATAAACACAAACATGTTATATTCTCTAGCAATTTCTGTTTTAACTTTTTTTTTCTTATTTGAATAATAATGAAATGATAATACAAGTGAAACAACGCGGGATATTTTTTTATCGATATTATTTAATTCTCTGTGCATCACTTTGTAAATTTTTCTAATTTCTGCTTTCTCAGTTTTGTTTTCTTCTTTTCTTGTTATTTGACTTTTTCTTCTTTTTTTTTTTTTTCTTTTGCATCAATGAAACAATTTCACCGTTTCCTAGG
Organism: Argiope aurantia; assembly: GCA_026543865.1. Lineage (NCBI taxonomy): Eukaryota > Metazoa > Arthropoda > Arachnida > Araneae > Araneidae > Argiope > Argiope aurantia. The sequence goes on from JAPMOR010081792.1 coordinate 880,198, forward strand.
GACGAATCATCTTCATTCCGCCTCATTCGCTCGTCAACTTCTCCATTAATCTTAATCAATGCTATCTTTAGATAGTGTTCCAAGAAATGTTTCTTCAGGAGTGAATTCTCGGAAATAAGAAATCACAAAATGACATTTGAAACTTCCGATTTGTTTATCGCTAGTGAGGACCTTTGTTGTTTCTTGTTATCGGAAATTGAGTTTTTCGAATTTGTGTGTATGTCTTAGAAATATATTTTAGTTGTTGTAGTTAGTGAAAAAAAAAATGATAATTTGAGAATTTATTTCTCATATAAAAATATTTTCACAAATATTTAATTGTATATTCCATTGTGAAATATTACTTTCTCATGTGGTGGTGTATATGGATGCATAAACAAAAAAGTGTAAACAAGTTTGTCAGAAATAAAATGTCAATTAATTGGTTTCATTGTCAATCCTGATAATCGATTAATTAATCTAAACTAATAATAGAAACATGTATTTGTTTGTTTGCTGTCGTTCTACAGGGCAGAGTTTCCAAATTTGGCGCAGTTATGCTTTGGAGGGTGCGAATATGCACTTAAAGTTTTTTAAAGTTTTAATTATTTAAAAATTTGAGAAAATTTTAATTTAATTGGTTTTGATTTAACTTCTGCTAAGATTAATATCTGAATATAAAACATACATATAAAGCATAAAATAGATAACATATAAAAATATTCTTATAGCAACCTTAAATTCAAAAAGTTTGCTTTTAATGAGAACTTGTTTATTTGTTATAGGGACTTTTTTCTGAACTTTGACAATTTAATTTTTTTTTATCCAGAAGTTGCAATATTTTTGCAATTAAATTAAAAACTGCTATATTATAAATATATTTACAAATATTTTATAAATATTTCTCTTGTATTGTTAAAAGGTAAGAAATGGAGATTTTACATATTTTTTACTCTAAACTTTGGTAAAATTGTAATGACTTTTTCTTTTTTATTTAATTTCCTCTTTTTAACAAATTCTGTTTACAAAGTCCTCTGAGATTCTTATAATTTTTTTCTGCTGCGCTGGAAAATTATATTTTAATTTATTTTTATCCTTATATTTCAATTCAGCCAATGTACTGTTTGACTTGATCATATAATACAAACATCCCACAATTTTAATTTTGAAACCACTACGCGTTTTACATAAGGAATAAAAAAGTTAAGTATTCGGTAATTAAAATCTTTTTCTATTTATGTTACTGGTGGTGTATTTAAATAATTTAAGGTCTTAGATAATGTTCATTATGAAGCTTCTCTTTTAATAGACTGTTTATAGTTCATTTTTATATTTGAAAGATTTTTAAATTAATCAGCATGCTAATGACTTCTTTTAAATTAATTTTTTATTAACTTTGTTAATATGTTTTTATTAATTTAGTACGATTCATGATTGAACGGCTGTCCTGTCTATACACAATAATATTTAAGCAGACTCGATGTTTATAAATACTTTTATAACAAAATGAAGTTGATGAAATAGATACGAATTTGATCAGTCATATTTGACAAATTTTCATATTATTCTGTAATTCGTAGAATTTGCAGTTTTAATAAATTGGCAATCAAACTAATAACATTTGAAAAAAATTCTCAGCCCTCCATCTCTTCATCTAGTGGCTCTTGATAGTTACCTAGCTGGGAATCCGCCGCTACTTATTACCTTTGACAGTAACTAATACTGAGACTTGAAAAGAACTGATGGATCAAAACTTGAAAAATAATCATATTATTGTATAAATAATTACAGTGCAACTGCTGATATAAAACTAACTTGCTTCTTATTGAAAATACGCTAATTTGAATATAAAGGGTGTTCCAAAATTAACGCAAAATTTGAATTTGCCACTATTTGTGCAGTAAAGTGTTGGTAACCCTATTAAAAAAATGATTAACCGCTGGTAGTTTAGGGTTAATAAAAAGGGAGCGTTACAAAATAGAATAACGTGTTTTCATTGTTGAACAATATTTCAAAAATAATGAAAGTCTGGCGGCCACAGTTCGAAAATTTCAGAATTGCCCCCCCCCCCCAATTCGTGTGATTTAACACCATTGGATTTCTTTTTATGGGGTAATTTGAAATCAAAGATCTTTGCCAACAAGTCAACAAGTCCTAAATGCATACATTGAAGAAGGAAATTAAAAGCTGCGTCATCGAAATTCAGCCATATTTATGCAAAATGGTCATGGAAAATTTCGACAAAAGAGTGCGTACGTGCCAGCAAAGCCGTGGAGGCCATTCGCCCTATGTGTTATTCTGTACATAACCCTATCCTACATACTTTACAATTCAATAAAAATATAATAATTTAAAGGGAAAAAAGGTTTTTTATTTAATTCAAATCTTGTGTTAACATGTTTTTCTATTGTGTAACGTTCCATTTTTTCAACTATCCGCGGTTAAATGGTTTTTTCAAATAGGATTGCCAACACTTTACTGCACGAATGCTGGCAAATTCAAATCTTGCGTTAATTTTGGGACTCCTTTGCAATTCGCATTTCGAACACCTTGCTTATTTTTAAGCCTGTCGCGTCGTATGATTTCCTGTCTCTATGAGCTTATGTTTGTTCAAGTATTAATCATTTTCATCAATCATTTTTAATGTTGCTGATTTAGCCTTGGGGATTTGAGAAGGTAAAAGGTTACACTCACTTAAAAAAAAGATTAAATGACCAACCGGTTATACATCTTGCTGCATAATATTTCAGTTTACGTGCTGCAGTGTATCTTGACTTTTTTCAATATGAATTTCTTTGTTTCTACAGTTGAAATGTCTTTATACAATGTGATAATTATTGGTGAAGCTTTTTTATTTGAAAATTTTTGTTTAAAAAAAGAAAATTACAGTTATGGAATTGTGAGTTTCTTTTTAGTGATCATAGTTCTGCAATACGCATTAAATAGTCACAAACGGTGAATAGTCAGTTATTGGTTCAGAACTAGGGTTGTTTATTTTTGTCATAAAAGTTATATTCTAATTTACAATTGAATGCCTTTTTCCAGAAAATTTTTGTTTATTATGCCAATAAAGCTCTGTAATATTGTAAACAAATTATTATACCAATTTTGTTCGTGATAAAAAAAAAAAAGATGTTTTTGAAGCTTTTAAAATAAGAAAATTAACTATTTGGTTAATTATTATGAAACGCTAAACTCTTCCTTATGCTTCAGTTTATTATTTATTGTATAGAATTGAAGTTTTTACTTCAGACATTAGCTTAACTTTATATTAATGCTACAACAAGAAATGAAAGAAATTAAACACTTTTATAAGTAGAAATTACGAAAAAATGTATTTTTTTAAAAAAGTTCCTTATTCTTTATTATTTCTGAATAGTAGTTCATATACATATAACATACCATTCAAATCAGTTGTTGATGATTGCATGATGTAGATATTAAACCTGGAAAAGTTAAAAAATAAATTTTTATGCCACTCGACCACTCGAGCATATGTAAATAAACTCAGTTTTGGGAAGTATGTATAATATTTTTTATTGTAAAAACTTTTTTTATGAAATATTATAATATACAAAATAATCTTATTGTCTGATTTTGTTTGTTTGTTTAAAGTACATTTTCTTCCTTTTCAAAACCATATTGGGTCTTTTTACGACAGATCTCTTGATTTAGGGCTGTAATTAGTTGGGGTGGACGATATCTAATCTTCATCATTTGAAATGTTATTTCTGTTTATAATTACAAACAGTTTTTAAAAAGCTATTTTTTCCATAAATAATTAACAATTAATAATGTTGAAAGAAAAAAATATGTTGCACCATTACTTGAAGAGAAATAAATGTACTGTTTCAATTAACCCTTTAAAGGGCCTTTTTTTCTAGTCATATTATGTTAAAATATTTTTAGGTTTGAAATTAGAATAAGAAAAGGGATTCATTTAGCTTATTAGATTAATTTGATTAATTAATTAATTTGGTTAATTAATACGTAAGTAACAAACAAGACACATCATTTTGTCTGAGATAAGGAACTGAAGCATCTAAGTTTTTGACTTACTAAAAAAATTTGTCAGAACTTATGCCAACCTACATAATTTTATACAAAGATTGATAAATTTGGTGGGAAGCATACTTCCTACGGCCCTAGAATGGGTTCAACTGGACTGGCAGAACTAAAGTTTTACTAATCTATTCTATACTGGGAACATAACTGTTTCTTATTGATAAAATTAGCTATCTAATTAATTGTCTCGAAACGTTCTTTAAAGGGTTTTTTTTTTGTGTGACTTTAGTAGAAATCCAAACAACAAAAAAATCTTTTTAGTTGTTTGGATTTCTACAATATTATAATAATTAAATTTTTACAATATTTTGAATACAATATTACAAACTATTTACGAATGTTACTTTTATTAAAATTGACATTTTTCCATAGCGATAGTAATCTATTTTAAATACTGTAGTTTCAATTATCCAATGTCGCGTATGAGAGGACCTGAAGTGGAAGAAGAAATACTTCTTATATAACAGTCATATACAATGCATTAAACATTATATTTCTTGATAAACTTCTATTAAATAAGCAGATACAATGAATCTCAAATCGGTTGTCGATCATTCTTATGAATCAACTTCATCTAATTGATAATCTTGCATTTCCCTGTGACATACTATTTTAATAGTTTGAATCATTCCTTCTAACTACTAACTCTTACTGTTTCATTCCATACAAATGAGGGAGACTTCCGATTGGAAAAATATTGAACTTAAAATAGTAATATTAAAAAAAAAAAAAAAAGCTCACCCCAAAATAATTCTAGTAATATGAAAAACAAATGCCAGCTGCAGTTTCATCCAATATTCGAGGAAGGTTAATGATTTCAAACACATTGGTTACATCCGCTGACGAATGAATGATGGATGATGTCATCATTTATAAGCGCTATATGTGATGCGCCCGCAAAGCTGTAGAAGACATCAAAGCACCTGCATTTTGAATATCATCCTCATTAAGAAATTCTAAACCCAAAAGAAAAAGTTAAATATCAGATAAATATATCTTGTACTTTGCGTAGTTCATGTTTTAAAGCTTAACGCCTTCCAAAATTCAAAACTGATTATCTGGTATTGATCATGTAGCAAAATCAAAACGAATCTACTGAAATTTTTTTAGGCATGTGTGTGTGTGTGTGTGTGTGTGTGTGAAATGACATTTTCAAGTCTAATTTAAAATTTTTTAATTTTCTAATTTTTATCTTAATTTAGCACATATTAACTTCATTCTAAAATGTTTTCTTATTTCCTGATCCAGTTTCCACATTTTATTTAATTAATTTTATACGCGCTCTGTAAAACTGTTGGTCTCAGCATTTCTCACGCTCCGGGTGAAGGGATAACAATCCTTAATGCTTACAATATTCTTTTAAAGGTACCTAAATTTCCCTTTCCCAAGACTACACGTGGGTGGTGGTGGGGGGGGGAGATGCAGAAGATGCTTATCTCAGTTCATTTCTTTTACTTTTATGTGAACATTAGGTATAAAACTAGCTAAATTTTTAAATGTGTTTTTTTATAATTAATACATTTGGTTGCTGATATGCAGAAACACATTTCATTATTTAATAAATTATGAAAATAGAACTTTTATGCTATGGAGATCTAAAATTTAGTAGTAAATTTAATGCTATCTTGAGAAAATAATAGAACTGTTATGAATGCTTAGAATTATGCTTTAATTATGTTAAGAAAAAAACTTTGACATGTGACAAAAACTTCTCAGAAATGTAGTAATTTCAATTTCTCAATTTTTGATATCTTGGTCAGAGAAGAATGATAGTGAATATAAAAATAAAATCTTCTAATTGCTAAAATGTTTAAAACTGGATTTTCCTTAACATAATTAACCCTTACTTAAAGGCACCGCTTTTTTCAATCTCATCTCTTCAGAATGGGTCTGAATTTTCAGAATAATTTTAAAAAATCACAAAGAGTGTATTTTCGGCGGAAAGCAATAGATAGCAGAAATTAAAACTTTTAATTGTTGATTAAATTATTTTAATAAATTAAAAAAATTTTCGTTTCTCTATTTTGAAACAGAATTTATGTAATGTTGCGAAAACAAAATTTTAAAGAGTGATGATAAATTAATTCGGGATGCAAAGACCTAAATCTGTGCTGAAATATGAATATTTTTCATCAAATTTTAAACATCTAGTAGTTTTAACTGCACTATTTAAATTTCATCAGTGTTTTGCATTCTCAAAATCTCTGGATCTTGTTTTCTATTTCAATATTGATTGTGTTTCTTTATGCAGAATCACTATCTTCACCATCATCATCTTAATGATGATGGTGAAGATAGTGATTCACTTCTTAAAGTTCATCCATCTGAAGATGATATATCCACCAGTGAAGTTGATGATTTCTCGCTGTCTCTGTAGTCTTCCGCTTCAGACAGTTCCTCCTTTTTACTGTTTTTCGTTTTTAATTGATGGCTGCATTTATTTCCTTCAGAATTAAGAGACCTCATTTATAAATATTAACCAACCTGTATTGCACTACAAGAGACATATCTTAAAACACATAAAAATAATATTCCTGATTACCAAATTTTTAGCAAGCACCATATACAAAATAGAGATTCTGGTGGCGTTACAATTCTTACAGCGACTAATATCCCATTCATATCTTTGCTTTTGAATACTAATCTTCAAGCAATGGCAATCCGCGTTCAGATGCAATTCTTGATCACTATTTGCTGTCTCTACTTGCCTTCCAACGAAACAGTCAATCAATCAGATCTGGACATCTTGATTTGCCAACTCCCATCTCCGTTCATTATTTTGGGAGACTAACGGTCACAACACTTTATGGGGTAGCTGTAATTCAAACGCACGAAGTCAACTGCTTGTTGACCATAATTTATGTCTTTTAAATACCGATGAAAAAACACATTTTCACTTACCAATGCGAACATTCCTTTCAATCGATCTGGCAATTTGTTTTCAGCACTCCCGCCTTTTCTAAATTTAACGGTTGACAATGATCTATATAACAGCGATCACTTTCCTTTAATTTTAACAGATAGTAGACACAGTACTACTGGTTCTTTCCATCCTCCTAAATATGTCTTAAATGCAGCAAACTGGTAGAAGTTCACCTCTCTGGCTAATATTAATTCTAATATAATTAAATCTTCAACTAATGAGGAAGCACTAAATCATATTGTTAACACTATAACCGTGCAGTATATATATATATATATATATATATATATATATATATATATATATATGTGTGTGTGTGTGTGTGTGTGTGTGTGTGTGTGTGCGTGCGTGCGTGTGTGCGTGCGTGTTTGTGTGTGTGTGTGGAGACATGTTAACTCTGGTTCGATAAACAGGCCTCTACTAATCGGATTATATATCAAATCAAATATCTCTCACGGGCCCTAGGGGAAAGCCCGGTTGAGATTAATGCTTAGAGATGGCTCATATTACAAGAATCACACACTAATTTCACATAAACGAATTTAATGAACTGGACGAACGGCTGGGCCGCTTTACAGCGATGAACACTATTGCAATACTGAATACAGTTTTAATGGCGGGTATCAGATAGCTTCTTATTGGCTGTTGAATGATGAAGCGAGCGCCGCCAGGATGACGCTCCGCACACACAAACACACACACACACACACGCGCGCGCGCGCGCGCACGCACGCACACACATATATATAAAGGCATGGAGTATTTTTCGAAGATATCCCACCACACAAAATTTTATCTATTTTAAAAAGACCAGAGCAGAATCCAGAAAAATACAACGACGCAGTAGAAGAATTTCTTGACGAAACTTTGTCTCTAATATCGCCTCTAAAATATACAGCCGTCAGCTGTGGAATAAAATAAAAAGAGCTTTAGGTGTTTCTCCGACTAATACCGTTTTCTATTTTAGTTTATAAAAAAAATGCAATTTCATCCTTAAAAGATATTGCAAATTGCATTGCCGCAACTTTCGCGTGTACTTCTAACAGCCAAAATTACCCTCCTCAAATTTTGAATTACAAAAAGAATGCAGAAAAACAAACGTTAAATTTTAATTCTCGGACTATGTTGCCCTACAGCTGCGATCTAACGTTTCTGGAATTGCAATCATGTTTATCTAGTTTTTACAACTCTTCTCCAGGACCGGACAATATTAGCTATTCCATGATCAAACATTTCACAGTCGAATCTAGTAAAGCCTTATTATTTTTGTACAATCGTATCTGGCGCGTGCACTGCTTTCCTACTATTTTGCGAAACCCAATAATAATTCCTTTGTTGAAACCAGGAAAAAATTCTCAAAACCCGTCTAACTATCGTCCCATTGCTTTGACCCGTTTCGTCTGTAAATTTCTTGAGCGTATGATTAATCGCAGACTAATTTATTACCTGGAAAACAATAACTTTCTTCATCCATCTCGGTGTGGATTTCGGAAAGGTCGTAGCACCATCGATAATCTTCTGGCCCTTGAAACAGACATCTGCCTTGCATTTTTACAAAGAAAGCACTTAGTGGCAATATTTTTCGACACCAAAAAAGCATATGATCGAACCTGGCGGTACGGGATTTTGAAAAATTTGCATGATCTTGGTCTAAGGGGAAACCTGCCTATTTTTATTAGGAATTTTTTGGAACTCAGGAAATTTCAAGTGCAGTTCGAATTTTCAGATTTCGTTATCCAAGAGGAAGGTGTTCCTCCAGGGATCGTTTTAAGTGTGACATTTTTTTTATTTAAAAAATCAATAGCATTTTAAGACGATCTATCGCCTACTGTGAAGGATCATTTATACGTTGGCAACCTGTACATTTCATGTACGGGAATAAATATGAATTTTATACAGCAACAATTGCAAATTGCAGTTAATAGTATCACATAATGGTGCAGACTGCGGGTGTTCACTTTAAAGAAATTTTCACTTTAACTCATAAATCAAATTAAATGATGGAATCATTCCATTTTTAGATGAGATCCGGTTCTTGGACAAAAAGCTAACCTTTTTCACTCATGTAAAATTATTACGGAAAAAATGCGAAAAGTCTGATTTTCTTAAAAGTCTTATCATCTACAACTTGGGGAGCGGATAGAGACTCTTCGATAAAAATATATAAAGTCACTGTGCTCTCTAGGTTGGATTACGGCAATGAAATTTATGGGTCTGCAAAAAAAAAAAAAAAAAAAAAAAAAAGTGAATATTGAATGTTATGAACCTAACTTTGATGTAAGAAGACGAATGCTGTCTTTGAACTATTATTTTAGAATTCAGTCAAACATAAATAATCCATTTTATAATTTTAAACTTCAACCTTATTTAGTTAGACTGCAAGAGGTTAGAAAGTCGTCCGCACCAGTGTTTTTTACAAGAATCCAAAACTTCCTTTCAGAAAAAATCACTGCTTAACCTACATGTAATTCTACTGCTGGTGAATGGCTTTCCACCTTGGAAAAATCTTATGCAATTTTTAAACCCGTTTAACACTTTTAACAAGTCTGAGACAACAGAAGTTATTTATCAGCAATACAAAGACTTTCTTTCAATTTATACCGATGGGTCAAAATCATCTAATCATGTCTCTTTCGCTGTTGTCTTACCAGATACAGTCATTTCTTTTACACTTCATTCCTTTTGTTCAATTTTTACGGCAGAAATAACTGCTGTTTTATATGCATTAGAAGAAATTTCTGTGAAACCGGGAAAAAAGTTTATTATTTATACCGACTCTCTATTTATCACTAAAATTCACTCTTGTTTGCAATCACTAAAATAATTTTATTTTCATCCTCATAATCATCCTTTGATTTTCAAAATTCTAGATATATTTAGCAAACTGACTTCTCGTGATTTTACTACTTTATTTTGTTGGATACCCTCACATGTAGGAATTCTGGGCAATAAGGAGGCAGACAAGGCTGCTAAATTGGCAAGTATTTCAGCAATCCCATCTATTACTGTAGGCGACTTATATAAGCACACTAAAATGTTTCTTTATTCCAAATGACAAGCTCAGTGGGACCTTGAAACTAACAATAAATTACATGCTATTAAACCTCATGTACAATCGTGGTCTTCATTACCGAATCGAAAAGCAGACACAGTGTTAACCCATTTACGTATTGGGCATACTAGATTCACCCATCTCCACTTGTTGCTAGGTGAGCAACCAAGTATGTTCTCAGCGTGACTGTCAAATGTTTATCCAACATGTATTGTCAGAATGCCCAAATATCAATGCTCAGCGTTTACATTTTTTCAAAGTACGAACACTCCATTACTTTTCTTACTTGGTAAGACACCCATATGCTCAAATTTTTGCATTTTTGAAAGCAATAGGTTTTTACCGCCATTTTTAAGTATGCTTCATCTTTTTCAAAGTTTTTCACATTGCTTTTTATTACTGAAATTTAATATTTTAATTTTAAAAAATACAGTTTGGCGCAGCATAGTCAATACCATGGCTTTTGTGCCAGTAAAATCCAAATCTCTATGGAGATTCATTCTAATTAAATGTTATCCATCTTTAAATGAATGGGTAAGTTTTTATACAACAAGTGAATGTGTGTGTCTGACGATCTCTACAAAATATTTTATTAGGCCTAGATACAGAATTATATATTTGGCACATGAGCCCCATGATGGAATTTTAAAAAAATATTTATAAATTAAAAAGTAAGCAAAATTTCGAAGTTCCTGCATAAAAACGTTTTAAAATGCACGCAAATAATTTTTTTTTTATCATTTTAAGATCCAAAAAATTAATTTTGATGATGTCAATTTAATTTTCAAACATCCCTCTTAATTAAAACTAAAAACTTTTTCTTCGTGATTTTTAACAAAATAACTGTATTTTTTGCTGTTGCAATAAAATTCAGAATAATCTAATAGTTTCATTAATCTCTTTAAATCCCAATCCCCCCCCCTTTGTTAATGTAATATCTAGCAAACTTTGCTTTTTCTCATACAACTTATAAGGCAAAGTAGCTTTACACTTTCCTTCAGTTCGATATGATACACGTATGAAAATATATTTTTCAACTCAAGATTGTTGAATAAAGAGACTGTTAAACTTAAGACCATTCTATTTATAAGTGGTTAAAAAAAGAAGAGGAAACATGATCCTCTCTAACTTTCATTGCTCTTTTCTATCATAACACATTCTATTGTAACTCCGTGTTCTAAACCTTACCTAAAAGTCGTTATATCTGATGTTTCTGTTTTATTGAAACTTGTTTTTTATACATCAAATACCCCCTCCCCATTATTTTTTTTATAAAAATAGTTTTATTATTTTCTGAATAAATGCTGTAATTGTTTGAATTGGTGTTTTCAAAATTAAATTTATTTAATTGATTTTCTGTCTTAAATTCTGAAAACCGTTTCTTGATTATCTAATATATATATTTCTTAAAATATAGGTTTTGCTCTAGAATATTGAAACTTTGAAAATTATCTCAAAATAAAATTTTTAACGAAATTAACGTAAACACATTAAATTTATAAATCTTTACAAAGCTTTTTTTTTTTTTTTTTTTTTTGTAAATTTCACAGTGTAGCGCGAAATGTTTCGCAAGTAGAGTTGCCTTTTATTTTTCTGGCCAAAATGTGATCACGTGCAAAAAAAGTGTTAAGAATCTGCTGCTCCCTTCTCCTTTTGGTATCGAAAGTCGCGCGTTATGTTGTCTTACTGCTACAAAATCAGCATGGCTGGAAAGCAACTTTTACAGATTTGTGCGTTTGTTGCTTATCTTGGAGAATGTCCTTTTGGCGAGAAAAACCGGTGCTAACTTAACTGTATGTGACAATTTGGCAACTATAGCAAAACTTTAATTCTAAATTTTTTCAAGCTAATACGATATCAAGAAATACTTTACCTCTTATTATATAAATTGTGTATAAGTTGACCAACATCTTAGGGAAAAAAATGTGATTATTTCCTATAAGGTGAACATTTTTTCTTCTTCCTTTTTTTGGTTTTGTGATTCTGTCGTTTTTATTTTTTTTATTATTGTATTGCTTATCTCTAATTGCTTGTATTGCACACTTATGCAAAATTTTCATTTGTTGGAAATGCTGAAACGAATCACATCCTCTTTTTATGAACATAATATTGCAAAAGGTGCTAAATTGTGTCAAAAATATGATAAAACTTGTATTAGAAATTTGTGATTTGTTTTTGGAAACAGAAATATGTATTTCACATACGCATTGCCAGTCATGTTGAATAAAAATATTTTATGCATTATCAATTACGTCATTCAGTACATACATATTGCTACTCATTTCAAATGAAAATCTATTCTCTTTATATAAAGTTTTAAGCAGAAATATGCTAGATTTTTGTAATGCGCTTTATGTCAGAGTTAATTTAAACTCTTTGCGTATGAGTTTAATTGTATTTTTTTTCAGAATTTATTCAATTTTATTATGATGTTGAGAGAATTTCAAATTTTTTTACAGTTTTATAATATAAATATGTTATATTTTATATAATATATAATTTTTATATTATAATATACTAATTAGAAAAATATTTGGATTTTTCATCTGCAGATTGGCAACCTGATAAATCTATGAATTACAGCGTAGTTATTAATCTCATTTCATTCTTTTTATCATATAATTTTATTGGTTTAGCAAGAGTATGACAAAGTGAAGGAGCCACTGAATCTATTTACTGGGAAGTTGCAGCTGCCTGAAAGGGAACATCATTAGACTGACCAAAGAAGCTTCATCACTTCAATTTATATTTTTTACAATCGCGAAATTTCTTTTATTGTTGCCACTTCTCCATAAAAAAGATCTTAAAATTCAAATTCAAATTTAAATTTTTAAAAAAGTTCAAATTCTTTTACAATAAAAATAGCTTAATATTCAACTACTGATGTGATGTGTAATGATTTAATTTTTGCTCTAAATATGCTTTATGATATAAATATTTCATATTTTGTTTACAAATTCTGAAATATAAAAGAATGTGTTAGTAAAATTTTTGTGACAATTATTTAAATATTTGATTTTCCATTACAAAAGCATAAATATAATTTCATTGCTAATAGTGTTGAGTATATCATCTAGTTACCAATAAAAGTGAGTTTCTACTTTATCTCAAGTGTTCGCTAGTGAAACTTTTGATACGCGTCTCACTGAAAGATGTTTCAGTTTTTCAGTTGCTTTCTGCTTATTTTTGTTTACACAAAATAATTTTAAAGTTTCAAATTATTGATTAATTATTTATTAAATTCTAAAAGCAATGATAGAACAACCCCAAAAGTGGTGCTTTTTTGCATGAGTTTTGAAATACCAAGCTTTTTTTTAGCTTATTTACACTTTAATTAACTTACATTTTAAAAGTTTACATTTTTACTTTTTAAGTGTCCAAACAAATTTGTCTTTTAAAGTAATGAAATGTAGAAATATGATTCATATTATACATATTTTTTCTTTTAATATTTTTTGATAGTAAGAAAGGTGTGATAAACGAACCTCTATTTCGAAGTGTAGGTTAGTTACGAAATGTTAAATATAGTATGTTAGTATTTTAGGTTTGATGTTCCATATGTCTTGTCTTCGTGTGGCATGATTATATCAGCTATTGTACTCTGTACATAACTATATTTTACATCACGGTATTTACAGAAAGCATGTCAGCCTAAAAATATTATCAAGCGAAAAAATATAGAATGTTTCGAAATAGATTAAAACAGTTTTCTTTCGTAACTTTTTTGTAAACTTTTTCCATTTCTTTTCCACTTTATGTATAGCAGTAGTAAAGTTTTAGTGGTAAGTTATTCTAGTACAGAAGATACTAGCACAACTTGTACTAGTATCTTCTGTACTAGTAAAACAGCTCAATAAAAAATTAAAGAAGCTCGATTGTCTAGTTTAAGGCACAGTCCTTATCTGACTTATTATTACGAGGTCTATCTCAAAATAGCTCATATGTTACTTTCAAATGGATCATTAATATATTAAATTAAACTAGTGTAGGCATCGTAATATGGTAATATTTTAGAATTGATTCTTTTATCATTATTTCATTAAAAAATTTTTCTCTTGATTATACAGAAGCAATGAGATGCTTATACAAAATGCATTTAATATCATCGCAATGTACGTGAGTATAAATTCAGTAATTAAAATTATGAAAAAAATGTTGTAAAATATTCTTAAAATATTTTTAGAAATTTACTAAATTTAGAAAAATTGTGTAGAATTAAAATTGGTATTCATGAAAAGTTTATTTTTTAAATTTTAAAATAGTATAAAAAGATTTCTGTGCTGTATTTTGCTCCGCAATTATAGAAGAAAACCTTAAAATTTTGACTAATTTTAATTAATTAATATTTCATTAAAAATTTGGATTCTCTCTCAGTGGGCACCTGCTATTTGTGTCAAATTTGGTAGTTCCAGGTATAGCGTTCTGTCCCTTGAGTGTTTTGAACGATTTTCGCATCAGGCACAATGCATCGCGCAATTTGCAGATTATATTCAGCCGCCTTTGTTCACTATTTAAACATATAGAAAATAGTAAAAAATAATTTCTCGTATATTATGAAAGGTAATTGTCTTAGATATGTTATTTCTCTTACATCATGTTTTAGGGATAAAACATGATGTATTTGATTAATCTTTAAGTCTCGAGCTTTACAAAAGATTCGCCATATTTATACATTACATATTTTCAGAAATTATGTTAAAATATGTCGAAAAAAAGGCGTATTAAATTTTTTTACTTATAATACTTTTTACTTTTTTACTTATAATACTTTTTTTACTTATAATACTTTACTTAACTCTGCATTTAAAATATTGCTCGTTGAATTTATTCTAAAATACTGAATGCAAATACTAATAATTTTGTTATTTTTAGTACTATTTTTTATTTGATTTTTAACATTTGTTATTTCTATCTCTTGCTACTTATTGTAAAAAAGAATGTGTGTGCGGGTCTGACTTCCTGGTGAATCGCCAAATGCGGCTGGTTAAATTAATAATAATAATAAAAAAAAACAACAACGGTGAAATATGTGCATTAAATACCCTTCATAATAAAATAAGCTTGAATTAATTCTTATGACTATTATGATTAAAAAGAGTAGGAGGTTGTTCTTTCCATTGTCATTTATATATATATATATATATATATATATATATATTGGCGAATAGAATAGTGAAAAAATTCAGTCTCATTTGAATCTTGTGAACATTCTTAAGCAAAATTCGATATTAACATTTAGTTTTGGGATCTCCTGCAAAATTTCATTCATCTAGTTTATTATATATCTGAGCTATCGTGCTCATATACACGTGCACAAGTAAATATTCTATTCATGGCTGGATTCAGTCTTGATTAAGGTACAGATCTACAATTTTGATATGAAAGGTGATGTCTATAAGTTATAATGGAGAACTTTGTCCAACAATTTAGCTTGTAGTATTTTTGAATTAAAAGATTCATATAAGCACAACAACTGGTCAACTTGTGGTTGGATACGGCACAAAATTTGATATAAATTTACAACGAAATACCAAATTTCATCTACTTAGCTCTTTCCGTTGTTGAGTTATCACTTTCGCGTCATACGGGCGGAAAACGTCGTATTTTTAAAATTTTGAATGTGAGCATTTGATACAGTTTTTTTTTTAAATTTAGGTATTAAAACCACATGCCATATTTTATTTCTTAGGCTGCATATGTTCTTGAGTTATCGCGTTTTCAAAAGATCATCATTCCACAAAAATCCCCCCCATCCCCCGATCTAAAGATCTAAAATGTTAACATCTGAAAGTTATATTTTTTGAATATTATATATATATTTTTCTCCTTGAATACTTAATATAAGGGAAAGTAAGAATAATAATTAAATAAATTCATAAAACCTTACTTTTTATACAGCTTACTCTTGATAGATATGAAGAGTTTTCTTTTTCTTTGTATTTTTTCGACTACCTTTTATCAAAAAAAACACGCGACTCTCTGCAAATTTCTTCTGTATTGATTTCTTTAGTTAAATGTCTGTAAAAAGTAGAAAACTTTAATATTATGGATTATTATTTTGTTGCTCTTAAGAAATGATTGTGTCTACTATGTTAGTTGTTAAAAACGGTGCAGGCAACGCTATTCTACGAAATAAACTAAGCCGATTTATTTGTCGATGGAATGATTAAGCTGGTTTGCTGAAGGACCGAGAAGGTCTTCTTACACATGCGTCAGAAAGACGAAGGTCGTAGATTGTTTTTCGGGGTTTCAATTATATTACATTCACAGCTGTTAGAAAAATTTCGGAATATCATTGCATAAAATAATATGATAGTAAAATCGTTTGGCAAAAAAAATGGGATGTATCATTTATTTACTTATCAAATTATTTCCTTAATCATTAAAAATAATTATTACAATTTTTTACGGAATAAAAACAGTGAGAAAAAAATAAAAAATAAAAAAAATCAGCTTCCTGTCTGCAGTTTTAATGATTTGCCTGTCTATTTTATTTTTAAAACTTGCTCTTAATCGTATATGAAAGATAGTTAACTGCACATTAAAAAAAGTATATTTAATATTAGTGTGATGCATGCAGTAACTAAAGCTGTAAAAAGTATTGTTATCAAATATATTTAAAAATATTTTGAAAATTTATTAAAATGAAAGAAAAAATTGTATAGAAATAAAATTCATGTTTCTGAATAATAATTTTATTATTATTAATTTGAAAGTGATGTAAAAATAATTTTTGAACAATAATACGCAATAATATCCGGAATTACTAGAGTAAAAAAAAATTGAAATTTATACGAATTTTTAATCAAAAATTTTTTTAAAGCTTTTAGTGAACATTTACTACCCAAGAAATAATTACGCTCCTATTTAGTAATTCTAGGTTGACCGTTTGACGTATTGAACCATTTTTTAATCATATATCAATCCATAGATAGCACGCCAGCCAATAAACATTAGCATTTAAAAAAAATCTGTATACTTGAAAATCTGTTATTTTGAATCCTATCTTCCTCAACGTTTTACTACTCTAAAATTCAAGATAGCGGGTTTTATCTGCTATATTTGTCTGATTAGTTATTTGTCTGTATGATGTTGAATTAGGTTTGCAGTTTAACTTATTTTGGTAATCGAAAAAACTATTTTTATTATAATATAGAAATTCATAATTAATGCTTCTTCCAGGAAAGTTACTTTTGTTGCGTGCGAATAATTTCGAGAAACATATTCTTTATCACGAAAATGGTAATGTAGATTAATCTTGTCTTGCAATATCTCGATAGCTGTAGTCTCCATAATTTACTAGCATATTTTAACTAATAAAGTTTGCTGTTTTAGAAAATTATGAAAAGATAAGAACTGAATTTGAAATGAAGCATATTATATGATATTTACAAAACATAAATGTTTGTAAATAAAAATAAGGAAAATAAGAAAGAAAGAAAGAAAGAAAGAAAAGAAACAACTTTTTGTCCTTTCGGCTTATACTTTTTTAATGGTTTATAGATAATAAACAAATAGTTAAAAGTTGAAAAACTATTTTTTCTGATCATCTGTCCCATGCATTTTTGCATTTTATTACATAAATATCGTGTAAATATAAATGTGATAATAGTTTATAGGCTTTATAATACATGCTATTTGCGTTAATTAATATGTTGTATAATTATGTATAATATATTGTAATACATATGTTATGTATAAGCATGTATAATTCAAAAATCTTTCAAAATGCTTTACAGGACAGATTGTTATACCTGGAGTTGCCAAATTCGACACGGCGTTAATTCTTGGATAATAAGGGCCCACTGAAGCAGGGTTTTCAAAATTTATGAAGATTTTGTTTTTAGAAATTAACCGAAATGTTAATAATTTCTCTCAATAACTTCGAAGTTAACTATTTATCCAAAACTAATCAAAATTCAAAAAATTAACCTTCAGTTATACAACTTTTATTTTTGTATTGTTCTTTCTCTATTTTAAATAACTTTAAACGCATTTGTAAGTAATTTTTTAAACAATACTGTGAAGGGATACTGCGTTTTTATACTCACGCTGCGACATCAAAGACGTTGTATATGTACACAATATCCTCTTTATCAAGAGTAAAATTTTTAAAATAATAAAACGATAGACGATTTAAGCTTAAAACATTGTTATTGATGGATGTTTTCCTTTTTGATATGCGAAGTTGCAATTAGAAAGTATTTTAATCGTCAAAAAGTTCAAACGTGATGTTTGAAAAAATCTTCCTAAATAAAAAAATTAATAAATAAATAAATAAATAAAAAGCGTTCTTGGAATTTATCTATCTGTCTGTGAACACGATAACACAAAACCGTTTTGAGATAAATGGAGGAAAATTGAAATGTCATTTGTAGATTCGTGTCCAGTTTTGCCTAATTTGTAGATTCGTGTCCAATTTTGAATGAAATCCATTCAGAGAAAGACTGGCTGTCCGACTATTCGAATATGAATTAACACTATAATTACAAAGTCATTAGATGGCTAAAATTTGGCGCTCAGATTTGACATCTAAAATGTAAATATGTTTTCGAATTTGGAACCAAATCCATTAAGGGGATTGAAGGTCTGTCGGTCTGTACTTTCATAAACAAGTTAAACGCCATAATTCAAAAACAAAATTATTTAAATACATGAAATTTGATGTGTGATTTTGTGACGACATCTACAATAGCTTCTAGAATGCCCCGTTGGTACATTCTAGAAGTTGATTGATTGGTTGATTTATTTTAACACCCACATCCACAAAAACTAAAGGTATTTTGCCATTTGCACAAATTCCACTTCAGGATATAACCAACTTTGGATGTTGGCGATGTTCAGCAATTGTCGAGGTCCTGGAACATCTACTGACCAAATCCTATCGTTTTGGGAGTTATGAGTTTGCTGGACGGTACAGAGCTTCTCATCAGGAAAAAAGAATCTCTCCCAGCGCTGACGTGCTGCCCGTCTCAAAAGTCTTCGCATCTTTGTAGCCGCACTAGTTTATTTTCTTCAGTGAGAAGCTGAACTTTTTGGAATTTGTAAGGCTTCAGTCCACTCTCTGTTTTTGCCATTCACTGCATTGATCGATCACTTATTCCCATGTCAGAAGCGACCTTTCCCATGGAAACCTTTGGATTTCGTTGAACTGGCGTTTTGATGGCCTTACGATTATTGGAAGTGTTCACCGTACATTTTCGTCCATTTCTTGAACGTAGACCATCATTGTCAAGCTCTTTGAAACGGTGGATTGTATTAGAACGACTTCACTCTGCTTTACAATTAAAAATAGCAGATCCTTGTTGTTTCCTTGCTTTAACAATTCCGAAATAGCAGATCTCTTGTTTGACGTAGAAAAACCAAAAAACAATGCGTAAATTAAGAGATATATTATAAAATATTTTATAATTGAACTGGTAAAACAAAAGGAATGAACACACAAATTAAAAAGAAATTAGTTAACTTCTATTATATGATGCAACTACTTTGTCCGATTTTTTTTCAGCATCCTGTATTTATAGATTTATAAAAAAATTTAACGAAAAGTAGGTTTGGGTTCTAGGGACCGTGATACCATGATCGTTGAATATCTGCAGAAATTTTCCCGAAGTCTTGTCATACGATACATTGCAATATGTAGTCTTCCTATAAGGAATCTACCTAAAATCTGTTCGTGTTTGCTTTAATGTATTTAATTTATCAATTTGTATATGAATCATATCAAATGTTGAATTATAATTTAAGTTCTTTTAGGCCTAAAACTTGCCACTTTTCTCCAAACTGTAAATTATTACTTAAACGTATAAATTCGTTCTGTCTTACTGCAAATTACTTTTCAATAGACATAGTAATATTCTACTACTATCACTTTTTCAGAAGATTTGAAATATAAAAAGCTAAGAATAAATCTAGTCGAGCGTGAATTATCCCGTGTAATTGATACTTGAGCGTTATATTTTCATATACATAACAAATCTAACATGTGCAGTTTGATGAATGCATTGTGGAAACGCCTTGGCAATCAAAAAATGCTTATTGTTTTCGAATTTCGGCCCTTTTTCTATCTAAAACGAAAGAAAATTAATATTTACAAACGTGTTTGCTTCTCTGTGATATTTCAGATCTCTCTGAACATTCGAATGTTTCATTCCCACTTTAAAAAATTTATTGACTCTTTGTTTTAAAAAAAAATGTCAAACGAATAATGACATTCAACATAGTCGATGTTTCAGGGCCAGAACAATTGCCAGTAGAACCGAATGACGTCTTTCCTTTCGGCGAATATCACTGTTCCAGTGACTAAGCACTTCTTCACAGATAGCGGTGGAAGTATGAGATAATCAGATAGATGACTCTGCCTATATGCACTTTGAGATAAAGAATTTTCGTTTTCTAAGATTGGTGGTTTAGTATCACCTTGGGATTGAACAATTTTTCAATTTAGAAGAATTCCGGAATTTTTTCCATTACTGGAGTAAGTAGATACTAGGACAAGCGTTTGATTTATTATCATTTGTTGTAATTTTCTCAATATGTACGAATTCGTACTTTTTATTTCAAATTACTGAACTCTAGGGGAACATATCCCAAATACTAAATATAGTGTTTCCATACTTATATTTTTTGTGGTTCAATTGATGGAAAGGTTAAAAAAATAATAGCACGCTAAGAGGAACCTGCTGAACGGGTACCTCTGGCGGTGGAAGGATGCATTGCGTAATTAGGTTCATTTTGCTATGCATAGAATTGCTATTCCCTCATCGAAGCTGACATTTGTGTTAAAATCGTATGTCTTAGCGGAAGAATGATTACATTGCTACGGAATTCAAATTTCAATTGACTAAATCCCCCCCCCCCATCTTTGTTTTGTGCACTGTATAGAAATTTAACTGTAAAAAATATAGTTCTAAACAATAGAAAACTCGCCATATATTAACTAAGGAGTGTGGTTAAATTAACATATTTGGCAATTTATCACATTTAAAAAAGTGTTGTTTGGGATTGTACTATATTTTTTAGTTTAACCATCAAAAATTAGTTAATAATTAGGCAGTTAAAATTACTAAATATAATAAAAATTGTAAGTTTATTTTGCCAGGATATTTTTATTAAAAGTAAATGATTTCAAGTTATTTCATTTTGTTTGTTTGAACTTATTCTTAACTTTCCATCATTTTTAATATTATATAAAATGTTTTTTTTCTTCCCCCTATATGACAAAGCTGAATGTTCGAATTATCTAGGTGAGAGATTTTTCTCCTCTACCATTGTATACAATATGGATTTTTCTTGTGTAAAAATTTCAAAACAACTTAATAAAAATAACACATTCCTATGTTTCAGTCAACTTTCAAATCTTACAACTTCATTTGTTTAAAAGCTTACTTTTTGTCTTCTGAAAGCGTAAAAATAGTTAGATCTTATAAAGTTGTATTTCTTCTAGTTTATATTTATGACAATGATAGTATATGCATTACAAAATTTAACTTACCGTATTGCTGTAAAAGAACTATTATTTTTCTGGTCACAAACTTTGTTTATTTTTGAAAATAAAAACGTCTTCGTATACATTGATGTCAAGAATTCTTTGGTATATATCGCTAACTCGATTTCCTTGACCCATTTATTGTTTTCCTGCTATTCTTTGCTCTAAGCATGAACTCTTGACTACTAAAAACTTCATTTACTGCTGTTAAGGGTTTTATTAATATGAAACAGGAAATTAACTTCAGTTTTCTCTGGGACTAAAGAAACGAAAGCAGCCTTTACAGAGCAGCCTCGCTGCTTCGTCATTTCTTAAGCTACTTTGTTTAAAAAATTTCCGTCCATCCAGTTACGAGCTGGGAATTGCATTGTATTGCAGTTTTAACCTTTTTTTCTTAATCTTGTGTAAAAACACGGAAGTTTTTGAATCATTTTCCTTGAACTTGAGGCTACCTTGTTTCAGGTCAATAATTTTGATATTGACTGGTTACCATAGTCACATGACGTATTTTCTACCAACTGTGTCGCCGTCAAAATTGCTCCCTTTAGTCGCGTGTGATTTAATGCGGAACCAGTGTATCATGTTCGGCACGTCTGTTCTGTGTGTACCTTTGGATTCATGAAGGTAATTTTTTTTTTGTACTTTTATTTCTGGAGATCCTAATCGCTGAAGGTTTATTACGTTTATCGTAAGTGATAGCCATTCAGTGTTTTCTGAGTCTTTTTTAATTTTTATATGCTTTTTAATGCTGCGTTTAATTTTCAGAATTTTCCTATTGATGTTTTAAAATTCTTATTAGATAAAATGATTCGAGTTTAATAAATAATCAATTTCTGTTTGCATAATGTTTTGGATTTCAGTTTTCAAGGAATTTAGTTTTCGATAATTTTTTCAATATTTTCAATAATCTATTTTTTGTGCTTCTGAGAAGCTTAAATATTTTCCTAGAAATACGTAAATGAAATTTTCGTTCATTATATACGTAACTAAATTCTTACGCAATCAAAGCGATTTTATAATTAAAAAAATATTTCTTTAAAAAATGGCAACCGTAATTATTTATCTTGTGCACAATGCGAAAATAGCTAGCTTTTGCTTTGTTTTTGTTTAACATAATAAGAAAGCAATTGTGATTTATTTTTTATTTATTTTTTAAAAATAAACACCATAAGAAATTGCTGACAAATAGCGAAAGTGGTGATTGGATCATATAATATTCATGATGGAAATCTGGTTTGTGAAAAAAATTTATGTATTCCATTTGCTTTGATTAGGTTTTCTTAATTGTGCTATTGGGATGCATTGTTTTTAGCTGCGATCTCTATTTATTATTAAAGGGTCTAACTGAAAATGCTGTAGTTTTATTATACAACCCATCAGTAAAATATTTTACTGTCCTTTTCATTATTAACAAAATTTTGTTACCTGCAGCATTTGTCAATTTTTTTTTATATTCCGCTATTAAATCCTTTGCATACAATAACGTATCTAACTCATGCATTGAATAATATTATTTTTAATGTTTAAATCTATATTTGAAGCAAAGTAATAATTAATTTAAAAGGGGGGGGAATGCCTTGCTCAAGTCAAGAATTCTTATACGGATTGAAATAACAATAAGTTCCCCCCAATCAGCGAACAAGGAGTTGATTTGATGGGGTATACTGGCACAAACTCATTTTCGATTATGCAGCCTAAAGTGTATGCAAACATATGATTTACAAAAAATACATGATCGTATTTTAAAAGATTAATGAAAAGTCCTGTTTTATATTACAAATAGACAATTGGTTAATTCGATTAAAAAATCCACTGTGAAATAATAAAAAAAAAACAATATGCTGAGACGGTAGAAAAGACCAATCATTTTAAAAAGGTAAAAAGATGAGAGTTTATGAAGGATTAAAAATAATGCGAGAAGAATTAAACTATTGAATGAGCTGAGAATTAAAATGTAGGTGTTGTGTTAAAATGTGTCTAACTAGGGGAGTTTAAATAAATTCTTTAGTCCGCGGGTTGACTATGAAATTTAAACTGTTGAATTGTTATTAATGTTTTGCTCCTTTTTTTCATAAGCTTTTAACTTGTTTTTTTGCATCTTCTACGTTCCGCAAGTTTAAAGATTTATTTGCATATATTAGTTGTTTTGGAAACTTTTATTCAGATTTCTAAAATATCAGATGAATATCATTTTAAGGCAATATTCATGTGATAGTTTATAGACGACTGTGAATATTTCTTCTCAAAATAATGTTAATGCTTTTCATAAATATTTCTTTATTCCAGTTGATACAATTCTATGGAATTGGTTATAGAGCAGATAGCTTGATTTAATGAATCTAAAAACTTTTTAAATAAAAAAAAATCTGAAGAAAAAAGGTCGATTAAAAATTATAATTATTCACTTATACTATAAGAAGATGAACATGGAAGCAAAGAGTTATTAAATTATAGTTTAAATGCATTCATTTACTTTTTTATCTAGTTTAATCATGTGGTTCCTACTGTTTCTTTGAAAATGATATACATATGATTTCTTTTAGTTTCTTAAATCTGATCGAGATGTTTATAACAGTTTGTTGAAAATATTCTGTGCATTATTGTATTGAATTGTATTACAATTAATGAAAACCGTTTACTTCTTCTTTTTTAGATTCTCACCAAAAGCAAAACTTAGAGTTAAAAAAGACAAGTTAAAGAAGGCTGTATCAACTACAAACGAAAGTCATAATGGAGTCCCAGTTAAAAACCGGAGTGTTAGCTGGCATGGTATGCCACTACTTGATATCAATCAAGCATCAGGACTAGCACTATCTCAATTATTTGTTAATCTTGCAGAGTCCATCAAAGAGGAAGGTGGCAGTGATCTCAAATTATCTGCTACCGACGAAAGGAAAAAAGATAAAGTAAATTTTTTAGAAAAAACATTTGTCAAATGTATCAGAAAAAAGACGCCGAAATGGAAGTGTTCTCAGTGCTATTTTCTCAATTTGGAAACCTGTTCCGAATGTGTTATATGTGCTTCTCGGAAGGGAGAGATTTCCGACTCTAGCAGCAGTGCAGATTATGATCTGCCATCCACTCCCTCCCTTGATTCATGTGTAGATACACCGTCTAGTCATAACGCATCTGCTCAAAACACCGATTATGTTTTCCGTTGGTTCTGTCATCACTGTCACAATTACAATCCTTCCATTACTGAAAGCTGCATACTTTGCAATTGCAAGAGACGTCGCAATGATCTCAAAAGTAAACCATTTGAAGATCTGAGACATTTTGGAGCTTATGGAATCTCACCCCAGAAAGCATTATCTAAATTAAACCAATTACAAAACGCTTTTCTAAGAAATGACGTGAATGACCCCTTCGCAGCCAGCCAGTTCATATCACCGAGGCATCTGCCAAAACTCGATAGTAAATGGACTTGCGAAAATTGTCAATTTCTAAACATCTCATCCACTAATCAGTGTATTATATGTGAGACGGCTAAACATAGTAATGCTACTTACGTTTGTTCGAATGAGTTAACAGATTTTCTCAATTCTCAGTCTGTACCCGCTAAAAGAACGGAACTGTCACATAACCGTTCACCCAAGAGGCAACGGTCGGCTCAAAAAAGAAATAGAGCAAAACTTAGTCGTCATAATTCTGATGGCACCTCTTCTTCACCTCGGGAACAAACAGAAAATAAAGATAATCCTGCTGTAAATGGTGCACATTCGGCCGATGATGTTATGCTTGTTGACCCCGAAGCTGAGAATGAAGTTCCATGGGCTTGTAAACGATGCACATATGAAAACTCGGGTAGTTTAAATCGATGCGAAATTTGTGAAACGCCTAGGAAGCCAAATATTCCAACAACTTTACCCCGTAATGCTTTTAGCTTAGGTTACCTTTCAGAGTTGAAAAACTCTCTAAATAGTTCAGTGGACAACCAAAGTAGAAGCCCTCCTCTTTCTAGAAGAAGCAAGTCTTTTTCAGAGGTTCCCAACAGTGCAACTTGCAAACCTATACCCATAAAGAAAGAGCCACTTATGAATGGGTACAACGCTGATTTGTCTTCTCCCAAAACGGATGTTTTATGTGGTGATGATTTAACCAGAATGTCTTCATCGGAAGAAACCTGGGTGTGCAATGCATGCTCTTTTACGTTCAATCCTGGTTGGGCTACAACATGCCAAAGCTGTAGCACTGCTTCTGGAGCTGCTGTCAACTCAAACAGAAATGTTGACAGCAGCGGTGAAGTCTATTCTCGCGGCAGTTCTGCAGAATCTGGTCGTCATTTGAGTCAACTGTTGGGCGTTCCTGTTGTGGATCAATGGACGTGTGTAAAGTGTACTCTGATCAACTCATCTAATGAGAGATTCTGTTGTGCTTGCGGTGGTTCTAAATTGAATAGCACAAGTAACAAACAGTTTAAAACTCTTAAACCAAACGAAAGTTGGATATGTTCTGTTTGTACTCTTCGAAATCATCATTCACTCACTGAATGCAGGGTTTGCAGTACATCAAGGTACGAATCAGATAATTCTAATAATCACCAGATAGCAAATAGAACGCTTAGGCATCGATCAAGTAACCAGTGTGATAGTTGGGAATGTTCGTCTTGCACTTTCATTAATGCTTCTGATAAAGTAATGTGTGAAATGTGTCAGACATCTCGAAGCATAATATCTTTAAGACCTGATTCTGCTAGACCAAATTCTGCTTCTTGTCATGGTGAGAGTGAGCTTACAGAAGAGTTAAGAAATATTGAAGAAAACTTTGCCAGATTGCAGTGGCATGAAATTATTACTTTTTGTAAACAAGTAAGTCTTTTTTAAATTCATTCTTTCGATGCTTTTATGATTGATTTTATTATCTTATTGCTATATGATAGAAATATAGTGTTAAAAATTGATTTCTACTCAAAGTATTTCCGAAAAGTTTCAGTAGCAGCTATGATTCGAAATTTTAAGTGGCTGATATCAATTTATCTCTTCATTGTACATATGTTTCCAAAAGTCCAGAGGAGTAAAAATTGAACAGCTTATCTAATTAATGAGTTAGGGAACTTCGCATTGTTCTTGCTACATTCCTTTATATCTGAAGCCTTAAATAAGATGCTCCCCAATTCATCGATTGAACAGAATAGCTATTTGGCCTTCTTCTGGTGGTATATTAAAAACCTTGTGCACAGTAAAGAAATGATTGAACTAGCTACTTAAAACATTGACTCACATTATTGGACATTTAAACTTATCTCCGGAGATAATCGACTTGATGTAGGTAAAAGGGGTATCGTCTTGATGTCCGTTTTTAGTTTGTATATGTAATGTGTGCATATCGTTGTTAAAATTTCTAAATATGTATTTCTGAATTAGGTACTAAATTCGATGGTTTTCATTTATATCGATGATATCGAAGAGTACAGAAATGACTATAAAATTTCGTAATTGTCTTAATATTTAGCATAGAATTTATACACATATGCGTTCTTTATTTTATATGAAACGATTTTATAATTCCGATACTCTTTTTTTCTTTTTTTGATTACACTTTTTTTAGCTTCATATTATTTATTAATAATTATAATTATCAGAAATTTTTATTAGTGTTTAGGATTACTACTTTTATTTATCAAAAATTATCCAGTTTTAAAATTCTGTCCTATTTCAATCGCAAATGCTACATAAAAATGTATCATTTTTTCTAATATTAATTATTTGGTAACATTAATCGAAAGAGATTAAATGTTTATTTTAAATAATCGTTTGATTGTTATTTTTTCTACAATCATATTTATTTTCCTGTTTCAGAATAATGAACTATTTATTGATGACTCTTTCCCTCCCCTGTCAAAATCTTTGTATTATAATCCTGATGAACCTCGTGATGAATCAGTTGACCAATGGTTGAGGCCAAATGAAATAACTTGTGATCCTTATGAAGAACAAATAAAATGGGCTGTCTTTCGAACTCCAATGCCTTCTGATATTTCACAAGGTAGGAATCGATGATTTCTGTAACAAATTAATTATTTTGATGAATAAAATATTCATCAAAGTAATTTTATATTATAAAGTTTGTGTCTGAAAATTAAATATATTTCATTATAAGAATGGATTTTTTTTTGAAATTTTAAAAGCGAAATTCGTTTGATTTATTGAAATTTCAAGTTGAAAAAGTGCTTATTTGGGCAAAACAACTTTTCTTATTTATACAAAATCTCTAGTATCAGAATTACGAAAATTTTACTGTATTATTGTTGAATATCTAATGCTTTATTTATTTTAAAATCTCATAATCCTTAACTAACATCGGTTCAGATTTTAAAATGTAAATAAAAAATATACAGTGGTTTTTAGTTTCCTTCAATAATTGTTTTGCCCATTATAAAGGCCGAAAATAGGCATAATTTCATTTAAAACAAGATAATTATGGGGGGGGGGGGATATGTTACTATACCGCTGTAGGTTGAGAGGACTGCTGGATTTGAATCGTCGCCTAAATTAAGATTTTATATAAGTTCAATCGTTTTAAATATTTGGATCATAAAATATGGAACTCACTTTACAACGATGTGGTTTTTTTAATTCTTTTGTAGAGACAACGTTACTTGCTTGCAATCAGCGAAAGAGTTTTTTCATTCCGATGCTTATTAAATAGACTAACAAAAATTTGATAATTCTCACTTTAAGTAAGTAGTAAAATGTTATTAAATCCAGATCAAGGAAATTTATTTGACTAGAATTTATTATAATTTTGATTTCTACTTTAAAAGAATTTTTTTTCTCTGAAATTATTCAGATTATACCACAAACTGTGGCTTGAATTGCAAATCAAAGGGATTTTATTTTAGATTATTCCTTTAGTTCAAGATAGAAAGCAGTAAGAATAACTATTGTTCTTTTAAATTGGAAGTAGAATAAGTCAGAGAAAACACACACGCAATGAATGTACATTCAAGATTTAATATTGATATCAAATATTGATTAAAAAAGAACAAAGTTTTGTATCATATTTGTGGAAATAAAGGAGAAAAAAAAATACAGTACATAAAATATATTTGGTTTCATTTTCCATGTGGTGATATGAATTTGAAAATCCAAAAATATGTTTGACTTAATTGCTCTAAGAAATGGGTGGCCCAAATTGGGAAATCTGTTTCTTTAATCGGGTCGATAAGTTTTAATAACCTTTTAGTTTTTGGATTTGTTCAAAGGGTTAATTTTTTCAAAGATGAATAAATTACAAAACAATTTTGCTATTAAAATTATTTATCTGCCATTTACGCAGATAAATAATTTTAATAGCAAAAAAATGTTAAGACAATTCAAATGCGGCAACCTTCCCCTACTTCTGAAATTACGCGATTGATGAGACCAACGAAAAAGTCGATGTGATTTTGCATATAAATATATAAGCATTTTAAACCTCTAGTTTTTCAATTTTTTTTAATTATCTAATTACATGACACCTTCCAATTCGGGAAGGGTCTGTCTTACTAATTCAATTTTTAAAAAGTCCAGAAAATAGTTGAGGTGTTTGTGGAGTAGGCGCAATTTTTTGTCGAATTACAGCATCTTAGAACGATATAATGTAAGCTTGTAAGTTTAAAAAGTAATTATTCGATGTCTATATGGCATGAACACGACGGTTAAGGGTTTAATTAATTAAATGCATAGACAAAGGGAACAAATGTTGGAAAGAAGCGTGGAGTAAAAAATATAATGTTGAAATATATCGATATAAAATAGTTCATATTATGTGTTAAAAAGCGGAAACGACAGTAATTTTGTTATTAGATTATCTCCTAAATTTATAATCCTTTCTCTTGTAAGCCAGAGAACTTTCACAATGTAATTATTTACTTTTTTGGATCTTTATCTGAAGTTTCGATTTTTATAATCGTGATTCGCTCACGAGTTTGTGTAAATTCCTCGGATGTCATCTCCTTGCTATGAATTGAATAGTCCATTAAAATCTTTACCTATTACTTTCCTCTCTAAATTCTTCTATTTCATGAATACTTTCATCAGCTTTTTTAAAAATACTGGATAATTTTTCTTTTTATTTCCCTAAATTTTGCATTTGTATTATATTTTAAAATGAGAAATTCGGGGAAATAAAAAACGTCCTTTTAAATTTTGAGTGATCTAAATTCGGATATTGCATTATTTAATACCCAATATGCATATTTTTGTTATTTCAAGCTTTAATAGCGTTTTTTAAAAAGATGTTTTGATTATATTATTTTATATTTTTTCATTTTGTGTGGAAGATTTATTGCTAAAAAATCAACATAAAACATGTAAAGCTCTTTATATATTGTGTTTCATTGAACCGTTCATTGAACTTCTAAGAGGGTTAGGGTACATCCTGACAACTCGAAATCGCAATGTGGGGTCGGAAATGCTTTCCTGAAACGGTGTTGTACACAAAAGCACCATAAAGAAAAGAGACCGTAAATGAGAAATTGTTTTAATAATACATGAAAAGAAGCAAACGGTACATGGATTAAAGTTTCTTCCACGGTGTTCGAAGTTTCTTCCACGGGCTACAATGCACGCCTCACATCTCCGACGCATGGACATCCGAACATTCTGGAATACTCCAAGCATATCTCGAATCTCTCCGGCAGCTACTGCGATTCTTGCAACGGGCTCCTCAGCAGTATCAACAGGAGTGTCATAAACTAGCGATTTCATATGACCCCAGAAATAAAAATCAAGACATGATAAGTCGGGTGACCAAGCAGGCCAACGCACGGGACCCCCACGTCCGATCCAGTGTTGACCAAATGTGACATCTAGGTAGTTACAAACATCTCCGCTATAATGGGCAGGGGCTCCATCGTGTTGGAACCACATTGTCTGTTGCGTCGATGCAGAAATCTGTTCATCTCTCAAAAGTTGTGGCAATACTTGCTGCAGAAAAAGCAAGTACGTAGGTCCGGTTAGACGACTCGATAACATGTAAGGTCTGATGAGGATCTCCCACAATACCGGCCCATACAGTGACCGAAAATCGATTCTCTGCTGCACGACGTCGTATTGCATGCGGGTTCTCGACCGCCCAGATATGGTCGTTATGCGTGTTGAAAATTCCTTCCCTTCTGAAGGATGCCTCATCGGAAAACAATACTTCAGCAGGAAAAAGGGGATTTGTAGCACATTTTCCCAGGTACCACTGTGCGAAAGCAATACGAAACACATAATACTCCGGTTTCTGTGTCTGGACACGCTGTACGTGATGCATGACTTCTGCTCGGAGAATCCTCCAGACACAGCAATAGGAAACCCCTACTGCGTTTGCTACACTTCGTGTACTCGTTCTTGGATTCACTTGTACATGCTGCAGCACATTCTGTTCGGCGTCTGCAGTCCGTGTTGTTCTTACCTTGTCCCTGTGAGCTCTTTCTAATGAACCTGTCTCAGCTAACCTCTGGTGCAGTCTTGCAAAGAAATTATGACTGGGAATACGCCTCATCGTATATCGTTCCGCGTACAAACGCTGTGCGGCTGGCCCACTACAATTAGCAGCTCCGTACGCCAAATGCATACCGGCTAACTCTGCGATCGTATAATCATCCATCCTACTAACTTGGCGTTCTTTTGCGAAATGAAGATTACCTGCACGAAAGCTCGGACTTTTCGCACAACGCCATCTACCGCGTCAGGAAAGCATTTCTGACTGCCCATGGGTATATGATTTTGGTTCGTCAGGATGTACCCTACCCCTCTTAGAAGTTCTGAAACGGTTAACTGAAACACCCTGTATAAGCAAGTTTGGATGGCCTTTTCAGCCATAAATTTATTCGAAAAAAAAAGTTTTTGAATTCACATCTTGTTTTTTTCTTTTCTTTTCAAGTACAAATGTAATGGTGATCTTCTAGTGCTTTCAAAGAAATCTTATTAAGTAGTTATGTTTTTGTAAAGTTTATATTTCATAAATGAACTGGATGTATAGTGATTGAAGAACTTAATACTAATTGTACATTTATGTTGTTCATTACTTTGCATATAATATTGCAGAACTGATTTTTGTTAATAGCTCAATATTTTTTAATGTGCTTTTGAATAATTTTAAATATTCAAGAATAATTTGTTGATATAACTAGTAATTATTTCCATCTGTATGATTTTTATGTCAGCAAACCAATTAATATATAATCTGAAATCAGTATAAAAAAATATTCATATTGAATATTCTTCCTTTGAAATTGATGCACTGAATGTTAAAATGCTTACTTTAGGTATTCTTGGAAATTGTTGGTTGTTAAGTGCATTAGCTGTGTTAGCAGAGAAACCAGAATTAGTAGAACAGGTGATGGTTACTAGAACTATATGCCCACAAGGAGCATACCAAGTGCGTTTATGTAAAGATGGTTGTTGGACTACTGTTTTAGTAGATGACCTTTTGCCTTGTAATTCACGTGGCAAACTGCTATATTCTAAGGTAATTCTTTTTAATAATGTTTCATGTTTATCATTCTGTTTTCCCAGTTATATATGTTTTGAAGGTTGCTTTTAGATTTTTTTTAAGAAGTGTCTGCTTCTGATTTCTTTGATGCTGCCATAATCACGAGTTACTGATGGTGTAATTTTGAAAACCTTTATTCCTTATCTCTGGCATGTATAGCCATCATGGTTCTTGTCACAGTTGACACCAGTCACCAACCAAATTGTTGTATATTTCACATAATCATCATTGTAACATTGTTTTGTTGCCAAGCATGCATGCTCTGCACATCTTGCTATTTAGTCAGCACTCTAGATCATCGACAAAATTGTAAAACTGAAAGAAAAAAGAAAAAACGTAATGCATAAAATTTATTCTAAATATATATAGAATTACAGATAGAATATATAGAATTTATTTTATAGAATTTATATCAAATTTATTTTTATATAGAATTTATTTTTATATTTATAATTGGGGTATATAAAAACACTTTTCATCATTTTTTTTTCTTTTGCATAAAAGACCCTATTCTCTCAATTTTAAAGGCATTTGACTTTCAAAAAATAAAGTTATTTACAAAAAAAAAAAAAACCCTTCAGTTCTTTTATAATTATTATAATTATTTTGTATAATATTTTAGGTATGTTAAATAAGAAAACGCCATTTAATTTAATTTAAGCTATCTTTTAGAAGTTAAATCAGAAATATTTTTTTTTAGAAACCATATCATTTGTGCCTCTTCAGCTTCATTATTTGTGCCTATTTTTTCTGCACATCTATTCAATAAAGCCTTTTTACTGCTTTGCCAGAAAAGTAATAGAAATTTGAATATCTAATCCAAAACATTGTAGCATGATAACATTTTGGCTTTATTGCATTTGGTTTCTTTCTGTGTGTAATCAATTTTACTTTTGCAAAAATGCCAGCTTTAAAGTATTATCATGGTGATTATGATAATATTGTGCTGTAACATTTTGTATGTAATATATCAAGTAATTTTTATAATGCATCATAAAAACATTATTTTAAAAATAATGAATTTATATGATGTTCTGAGAAAGAAACAATTTTGAAACCTTTCTTTGTGATTAGTAACATTTTTATTTAAAAAAATCTGTCTCTACTTGCATATAGGTTGATATAAAAGCTATGCTACCAAGTCATTTAAGTGTCTCTTCCCTGGTGTGCATAATTTATGAAGAGAAATTATTCTGAAGATCCCATTTCCCATGAAGGGTTGCAAGAGAGAAAAATCACTTTTCGAACAGTGTGAAATGCGAGAAAAATATTTTCTCATTTCTTCCTCAAAATGAATTTTTTCTGGCTTATGTTCAAAAGGAATAAATCGTGCAGATGTTTCCCTCTTTGCATTGGCATTCAATTGATAGGAAAATTTGAAGCCCTTGTTTTTAATTCGGATAAATTCCATTGGTATTAACTTAATATTTTATTGATTTTTTTCTTTATTTTATTTATGTCGGTATCTTTCATTTTTTTTCAGGCCAAAAGGAAACAATTATGGGTGCCTTTAATTGAAAAAGCTGTTGCTAAACTTCATGGTTGCTATGAAGCTCTTGTATCTGGTCGTGCTATTGAAGGATTGTCTACTTTAACAGGTGCTCCGTGTGAAAGTATACCTTTGCAACGTAAGATTAAATTCTATTCTTAAGAATAAATACAATTACTTTTCTGGTAAAGATCTGCTCATTATGGAAACCATTTTTGTAAAAATCAATATGCTCCAAGATCAAACTGTTACACAGCACATAAGGTGTACCTTGTTTTTCATATGAATTTCGATAGATTCTGTCCCTTCCTCTAGTAGTCCTTATAAACTGGAATTATCTATGTGGCTTTTGTGGTGAAAGCTTATAAGCCAGATAACAGCTATGAGACATGAGTATTATTTTTGTCTTGTGGTCTTGTTACTCGGCTGCGAACCCAAGGTCCTAGGTTCTATCCTCGCTCGTAACAATTCGCTACATTGGTGACCTCAGGCAATGAACCTTCAACCTTCGTACAGCTGTTGTGGTGCCATCGACCCACAGCAACCCAAATTCGTCAGACTCACTTGATGCAGCAACACAAAGTTGTCAGACTCACTTGGCACAACAGCAACCACTCGCCCACACACGCTCGCCATAACGCTTGACGCTTCTCAACTGCTCAAATGGGTACAGGCGCATTAGACTCAACAGCTAAATACATCACCACTCAACAGCCATATCATTCATCTCACCTCCAACTCACTGGAGGGAGATTATTGTGGTGAAAGCTTATAAGCCAGATAACAGCTACGAGACATGAGTTATTACTTTTGTCTTGTGGTCTTGTTATTCGGCTGCAAACCACAAGGTCCCAGGTTCTATCCTCGCTCGTAACAATCTGCTACACTTTTATGACTATTTTTGTTAACTTTTTTATTTGAATTTTATTAGACAGAATTAATGAAATAGTGAGAGAATAAAATAGAGTTAATAAAGTTGCAAGTATAAGGATATGGAATATCAGACTGATTTCATATCTTAATTCTTCTGGTTTGAATCCTTTCTTATTTTTTCTCATACAAATGAGAATGTACTTCATATTTGAAAATTACAGTGATTCGTGATCAAGCAAATGCCTCTTAGTGATTCTAGAAATGATATTAGGAGTAAAAGAGTGTCATTTGAAAAGTGCCATTTCTATCGAAGTTGCCTAGAAGAATTAATGAGTTCTGATACCAAATAAAATAAATGTCATGTTTGTATAGTGTACCTGGGGTCAACAGGATTTGCTTCTGATTGTAAATTTGTGTGCATTATTGCAACTTTAGAAAATTATTTTATAATTCAAATAATTTATATTTTCATATTAGGATGTAATGATCTTCATAAAATATAACTATCATAATGATTTTTTAAAAATTTACATTCATAGCTTCATCTATCCCAAATGAGGAAGGTATTGATCATGATTTAATATGGGTGCAATTATTGAGCTGTCGTGATGCTGGGTAAGTATTGTGAATTTCAAATTTTAGTTTTTGAAATATTTTTTTAAGAGCAATAAAGGTTAAAACTATTTTTAAAATTCCTTAGAAATTTTTGTGTCCCTTTAACAATTGCAAATAGTTAATAGCAATCTCTTATTTTTGTATTGAAAATATATCTTAATTCTAGATTCAGTGTCATTTATGTAAAACTTATATGATTTTTACCACTTTTTCAAATTTTTATCTTAAAAATTTTGTTTTATTCAGCTTTTATCTGTCATTAAATTTTAAACAAAAACTATTTGAAATATTTCAATTTCGTGAACAGAATTTTCTGAAATAAATAGCCCCTTTCTTGCTTAGCTTAGTTTAGTTGAAAAAGTCGATTAATCTCTATCCATCATTATTTTACAGTATAAAACGACAAAAGTATACTTTAAAAATGGATTAAATCAATTAAAAATTGAATAATCAAAACAAGCCATGTAAATTCTAGAAACTAATTTTAAAAAGCTTATTATTTGTAAAAGTTAATGTCGCTTGTTTATAATATTGTTGCAACTATTAAACTTGTTTTTTTTAAATACCTAATATTAAAAAAAAGATTGAATATTTTTATATAAAAAATAGGGAAAACTGTTCAGTTTTTATAAGAACTGAGGGTGTTACTAAAAATTTTTCATAACACTTTGTGTGATTTTCTACATTTTTATATGTAATAAAACTAATACAGTTAAGGTTGCAGTTGCAACTATTGCATACACGTGAACATACATTCTCAATTGTATTGTCTAAAATTATTGCTGTTCTGTTTACTGTTGTTAATTTTTTCCAAACTGTAATCAAGTCTCTAGCTTGTAAAGCCTTAAAATTAATTTAAAAATTTGCAAATTTAATGAAAAATATAATAGAAACAGTTTACTATTATAACGTATTTAGTATTTCAGAATGTATAGAAATTAGCAGAGAACTACTAATACTTAGATTTAAAAAAATTATTATTAAAGGTTAAAAAGGAAATGCACATTTGATCATCATGTAGAATATATTGGTAACAATATTTATTTGCTTTGCTCTGGTATTTCTTAATGATAAAGCTAATAAACATATATATTGTAAGCATTATATAGGATATTGCAAAATTTCACAGAATGACTCTGTGAAAATCTAGATATTTCAGAAAATGTTCAGTCGGGTATAGAGTTTATGCATCACTGGTAAAAATATGAACATCCCTTGAAAAACAATATTCTATTTGCCCCCCCCCCCCAATAATATATATAATTTTTTTTTCAAAGCCATTTTATACTAACTCTTTATTTTAATTTTGCTGTGGTTTTTCTTCTGTAATTTCTATTCTAATCATATTTTTTATATGATTATATACAAATTGATATTTTCATCACTTCACTGTTTATAATGGAATTTTCTGACATTTTTGTAATTATAAATTAAATATTATTGATGTAAGGATATTGTTTTCAACATCATCCAAAACTTGAAAATATTGGAGAAAATTTAAAAATTATTTATTTTTCTTATTATGTAGGTTTTTGATGGGTGCCTCTTGTGGTGGAGGAAATATGCAAGTTAATGATCAAGATTATCATGCTGTTGGTCTTCGACCAAGACATGCTTACTCAGTATTAGATGTACAAAGTATTCAAGAACTGAGGTAAAATAATAATAATAATAATAATAACTGTAAAATTTTGAATTTGACAGTATAATTTCAATATTGAAAAACATTATTTCGTTAAACTATTATTCATTGTATAAGAAGATCTTTCTATATATGTATGTAACATAACAATAATATAGTGTTGATATTAGTGTTATTAAAAATTAGTTATGTCTTTAAAGGATTTGTTAGCCTTATCAATCCAGAAATCAATTTTTATTTAAAGCTTGACATACATATCTGAATCAGTGTTGGTTATTATAAGAATTTGGGGAATATTTTAGAAACATTCCATTTATGAGCATTAGAGAGAAATCAAAGAATATCAAAGGCATCAGTTAAATGTTCGAAGCAGAAAATAGCAGTTGGCAGCATATTCCAAATTTTTATCAACTCAGTATTGAGTACTTCTGATTAAAAAGAGAAACTAAAGATAGCTGTTAGCAATTAATTTGACCTGTAAGGAGAAATTTATGCTAGACATTTTTTTAGTTAAAGTATCAGATTTTGATAGACAAAGATAAATAATTTATTTTAAAGGTGTGATTTAATTAATATAACATAATGCAATGTGTTAAATTGAAAGTAAAATGACTTTTTTTTCATATTTTGTTATGTGATTGTTTTCCCTTCCGTAAGACTGTAACATTATTTTAAAGCATTCTGGACATGTCAAATGTTATTCTTTTGTACTAAAACTTGAATAAGTGGAAATGAGATATATGCTTTGTTAAACTTTTCCATGTTTCTGAACTTTATTTTTAAATGAAACTATTTTTATTTAAGCATTTTGTTTGCTTTCTTTTTTAAATATAAAAATTTTCTATATGTATTTTAACATCTAACCTATGATCAAATATGAGGAGAAAGATTTTGAAATATTATATAAACTACATAATATTTGAATAAGCAACGTGGAAAAATTAAATTCAGGATTTTTAAATTTTTATTAAATTTTTTTGAAGCATTTGTTGCTTTTCAGATGTTAGACATTGTATATATTTCATTCTGGAAATATATAATGCTGGATTTTAAGCTTGTTGATATTTTTATCAACAACCAGTTGAACATTTTGTCATATTAACATGAATCAAATTTTAAAAATATTTGTGTGGAATATATTTACATTTCATATTTATACATATATTCATTACAATCCTGATTAGTTTGTAACCATTGCATTGATAAGGTATTTCCTTTATGTGATATAGAACTTCAATTAAATATATTTTTTTCCCTTTGAAATGTATATAAATGTTGTTTAACTGTATATATATATATATATATATATATACACAGATTTAAATCATATAATTGATATATTTTTTTTATCTTAAAAGTAAAATTTTAATATGAAGCAATTTTTATATCAAACTTAAATAGATCCAAACAAATTAAATTATTTCTGAAATTTTATTTATTTTAATTTAAGAATTAGAAAACTTCTTAGGCCAGTTTCATTTATTCCCTTTAATAGAGGAGAGATTTATTAATTCAAAATTTATTTTCATATTTTTTTTTGTTTGTTTATACAACTTTTGATTACTTTTTGCTTGTTATAGTTAATATTGTCTTAACATTTGTTGCTGTGTTGGAAAATAGAGATGTGAAGAATTTATTTAATTCTCGAAATGAATTCACTGATGAATGTAATTCTTAGTTGAATTTTTTCTAGAATCCAAATGTTATATAAATAAAAATCATTGTGACTTTATATTATATTAATAATTTAAAATTTTTGCTTTAAAAATAATTTCCTAATCGCTTGAATTTTATCTGTGTTGTAGCTTTAAATTCTAAATTGTGCAAGCTATTTTTTCCCCCTATTTGATCAAAATGCTGAGGTGGTGAACTCATTTCAAAGATTAAGAATGTTCTTGCATTCTCTCTCTCTATTTTTCATTTTGCCTTCTTGTTTGATTTCCTACACTATTTTTGCCATGACCCAAACAAAAACAAAACAAAACAAAACCCTCAAAAGCAAAAAAAGAAGAAACAAATTGGATTAGTTTATTGTAATTATGAAAAACAAATTGTCAAAGAACTTATGACTTTTTCTTCAAATCATTATTGTACTTATATGTAGTATATGCTCTCCTAAACAACTGATTTCAACTAAACTTTTGCACACTTATTCTTTAAAACAAGTGAAAGGATACTATTAACTTTTCAAAGAATAAAAAAATTAAATATTCAATTAATTAAAAATGATCTAAATCTTGTTTTTCTATAACTCTGAGCAAATAATTTTACAAGAAATATTTAAATCCCTTTTTTGTCCAATCATACCAAATTCCTTTATGAAATTTTTTTCTTCAGTTGTTATCGATTCTTTTGCAATTTGATGCTGAGAATTTTGAAATACTATAATAATGAGATTCTGATCTACTTTACCATTATTTTTTGAAATTTTTATATTGTATCTTTTGGAAGAAATTTTTTTCCTAAAAGAAGTATAATAAACAACTAATATACTTTTCTTCTTCAAATGATTACAAATGACTAAGGTCCAGAGCCGGGCAATCAAATGGTATTATAATAAAAGAATCATGTGTATTGTAATATGCAATATCAATTTTTATATTAAAGACATTATACAAAAAATTATTTTAATTCTGAGTATTGTCGAGCATATCAGTTAACAAATAATAAAGCAATAAATATTAATTTGAAATAACACTAAATTTTGAATATTCTTTTCCCCCCTTTTTTCAAATTGAAGGTTAGTAAGATTACGTAATCCTTGGGGACATTATTCATGGCGAGGAGATTGGTCAGATGGTTCTCCGCTGTGGACTCCAGAGTTGCGAGAACAACTGATCCCGCATGGAGCTGATGAAGGAGTATTTTGGATGTCTTTCCAAGATGTTCTAAAGTATGATCTGAAAACACTTCGATTATAATTCTGAAGTGTAAAGTAATAATATTTAAACAAGTTTCTGCTTAAATAATATTATAAATCATTCTTCTCATTCAGGTACTTCGATTGTATTGACATCTGCAAAGTAAAATCAGACTGGAATGAAGTACGTCTTCAAGGAGTTTTACCACCTCACACAGATAAAGAATGTTTGGCTGTTACAGCACTAACTGTTCTTGATGCAACAGAAGTGGAATTTAGTTTATTCCAAGAAGGACAAAGGTAATGTTTACATTAAATGTGTAATTTTGTTTCATATCTCTGAAATCAATCTATCATGTAAATTTTGTGTTTAAAAATAGGATCTAAAAAATGTATGTATAGTAAAATATATTTTATTATGCATTGTCCAAATTTGAGACAAAATGGTATTTTGCTGTTGAAAAATTGTTTTAAATAATGTAAAGAATTATTTTTATGGTTTAATCAATAAATATACCACTGAATAAAATTATAAAAATATAGATTTTATAGTCATCTAATCCTATTTATCATATTTAACAGAACAATCTGAGAAATTCTGAATTTTAAAACTTGGCCCATTTTGTTCACAGGAGAATGATATATTTTTGTTGTTATTTCGCCCAATAGAATCTGGAAATAGTATCAATTGATATTTCATAATTTTTTCAGAGTACACATTGATATTTATCATGCATAAACGTAATTCTTTATCGTATTTAAAAATTTTCCCCTTGGAAGTACAGTATGCACCAAAATATACAGTACTGAAATGAAAAGAATGAACAAAATTACATTATTGTCATCTGTGAGTTTATTTTCCCTCAAAAGGAATTAATATTTGCATACACACTATTAGCTTGTTGATTTACCACAGTTCACCTAACGTAAGTGTTCAAAGTTTGCACTGCCTCGCTGTAGACAGTGTTCTTATCGTTCATGCAGATTCTCAAACATTGGTTGCTGCAGACCCCTGCAAAAGGGATGATTTTCTCATGTAATGCAGGCCCAATTCTTGATGGATCCTCGCAGTTGAACACACTTTCCTTTAACATTCCACATCCGTTGATACAGTACACTACCAGGCTGGTGAAATTTCTTAACAATAGACAGCATAACTGTATTACTTGTTGCTGTCTTATTAAACATCTCTTTTAATTGTTCTGCCTTCTTTTTCAAACTCAGTTACCTTCACAACTGCTTCCATATGAGCGGAAATAATGCTCAACTATAAATAGTTTTTCCTTCATCAAGAGACCCATTTCCAACAACTGCATAATACATCTTTCTTTTCACTACTGCAAACACATGTAGCTGGAACTATACTTCATCGACAAACACAACCACATGTTCGAGATGGGCGAGTTTTAGTGCTGTATATTTTGGTGCATACTGTATATTCCTATTCTGGAGAGTTAAGTAATTAGTAGTTAAATTTCTTTTTAAATACTTCTTTCTTTACCAATTATAGAAATGCTGAGAGGTCACAAAGGTCCCAACTTGATTTGTGTGTTGTCGTGTTTCGAACTTCTGATCCTTCTAGGGGGCAAGTTGGAGCTCTAGTTAAGCACAGTAAAAGACAAGTTCGAGGATTTGTGGGTTGTCATGCAATGCTTGAACCAGGAATGTATATTGTTGTTTGCTTGGCTTTCAATCACTGGCATACTAGTAAGTGACTTTTTATTATTGTTGTTGCCATACCTAAAAATAGTTTTTAGTATTTAATCCTTTTATTGATTTATTTTAGTAGTTTATTTTAACTTTCATATATATTGTCACATAAGAATACATATCAGAGTTGGAATGAGTTCTCTGAAACTCTTAAGCAATGCATGTTTTGGGACCCCTTGCCCCCTAACAATTTCCAAAATCAGATTTTTACATTTAGAATTTGTATGCACAGTAATGAGTATTATAACAAAATAAAATAATAATTCAATTAATGGTGTCGTTCAAGAAAATTAAATACAGTATGTATCATAGATATAAAAAATTTTTTAAATAGTTTTTAATGATACACAAAAATTGTTTAAATAAAAAGATTAGTAGGGCAATGATTTGTGATCAATCAACCAACTATAAAAAAAGAAGGAATAAACTTTAAGTGAATTTGAAAATGCAAAAGAATTTTAATAATAATATTCTGATATTTAAATGACTGTTGATTTTGATGTGAATAAATTCAGGTTCATGACTCTTGCAAATCATTTGAAAGCATAAAATTAATTATCCAGAAAAATACTGGGGAAAAATTCTTGAGTTTATGGGGCCTTCAAAAGTTTTCGGGCACCTAAGCAGTCATATACTTTGCATTTTTGATAATCCAGTCCTTATATATAATAATATATTATAAGATTAAGGAAAATAAATGATTTTTCAATGCTATGTATGAATAATTTTTCCATACTTCAACCATCAAATCAAATTTTTTATCGTTTGAAATTAATAAAAAATAAAGTAGGAAAATCTTGATGTCTTTTTAGTTAAGATACAAATTATTTGTATCACAAAATTATTTATTTCAAGAAAAATTCTGAAGAAATAAATATGTTGCATTTCAATCTTGAATTTTATTCATTTTAATTTAAGATATTTAAAATTGAATTTCTATACTTTATCATTATTCTGACATTTAAATTTTTATTATGATTTACTTAATATTTTGAATGCTCAATGACATGAGATGTGAATTCTAAGTCGTTTAGCTTTAAAGCATAAACATTAAATTGTTTATTATATGATTTGTGAAAACATATATTTAAATGGAAGTTGTCATTAAGATGAAAAGAAAACCTTAGATGAAGAATGTAATGGGTGCTGTTTTAATATAATTGTGTATTCAATTGTTATCCATCTACTACAATCAAACTGACTTGATCTCAATTTAAATTATGCTAAACACTACTTTTTTATAACCTAACATATCACCTTTTAGATTACCCTTGTATCTTCTATGCATTGGTTGATTTTCTTCATTCTAGATATCAATTTTTATAATGCAATTTTGATTGCTATTTAAACTTTCATTTCTTGTACTCTAAGTGGCAAATACTATAAAGAATAAAAATCATCTTATGAAATTTATTTTCACTCTAAATATCTAATGATCTTCAATATATACCTCTTATCAAACAGTTGCTTTATGATGACTTTAAACCATTTTTGAAAAATTTTGTGCACATAATATATTTTTTAATGAATGTGCATATAATTTTTTAATGATTGTGCATTACATATTTGTTAATAATAAAAACTGATAAAGATCATTAACAACATTAAGTGAGAATATTAACTGTAAAAATGAGCTTTTATACAAGAACTATTTTATCTTCAATCACTTGTGTAATATTTAGATAATTTTGAAGTTTGCAAAATATCTTGAGACTCTGTATTTGATTGATATCGATGTTTCCACATAAGTTATTTGTATCAATTTTTTTAATATGAAAATTTTTTCATTTATTGTTATTATATGATGATATGCAAATATTTTTGTAGGTTTAAATACTTACGAACAATATCCAAGGTTTTTACTGGCTATCCACAGCTCCAAACGTTTATTGGTGGAGAAAGTTCTTCCAATGCCACATATTCTGGCAGATGCAATAATTCTGCTAACAGTAGCTAAAGGACAACGCCATGAAGTACGTATTTGAGTTATTTAATTTTTATATACTAGGTAAGCAATATATCAAAAGAATATTTGAATATATAAGGCTGTATAATCTAAAATATATTAATTATGCTGTTTTTAGGAGTATTATTTAATGCTCTAGATTTCAAAATGTAGATACACAATTTTAGCATTCTTGCTTTTAATATAAATTCAATTATTACTGTAATATGAACATTTGTTAAAGGTCACTTTTTTGGAAGGGAGTGGGAGATAGAAAAGAAATTTTCCTGTTGCAAATAGTTTACTATAAGCCATTTAATATTCTTCTTGAAGGAGAATTAAAAGTTGAAACCAATAGTGTATTTTAGATAGATGACCATGTCCAACCAGTTTGCTTAAAAAACCATTATGGCTTAAGTAATGTTTAGAAAACTAATAAATAAATAAAAAGTGACTTGATAATTATATTTCCTTGGTACAGTTCCAAAATAATAAGTTACTGCTATTATTCTGATTTGTGTATAAATCCTATAAATTAATACCAAAAGAGAAATGAATTTTTGAAAAAAACTTTATAATCATTAAACCAAATATGTTTTATAAAATTGTTTATCAAAGTATTTTAAGGTTAAGTAATGTGTAATAAAGATTCAAAGATTTACACAGTCTTTTTATTCAAATAGAAAAAGTTTACATTACACATTCATTCACTAGATATACAAGGCATATATTATGCATATTACAGGGTAGAGAGGGCATGACTGCTTATTACCTCACGAAAGGCTGGGCAGGCCTAGTTGTAGTTTTGGAGAACAGACTTCCTGATCGGTGCATTCAAGTCATATGTGATTGTTCTGAGAGCATGAATGTTGTTTCCACTCGTGCCACTTTACGCACAGTTGATAGCATACCACCACTTCACAGGTTAGTGAATTATTATTGTATTTAAGTTGCTTTTGTAAATAAATATTCTGCTTAACGAATTTCAAAATAAAATTGAATTATTGTTTTTAAAAGATGAAGTTACAGTATTAGTGAGTTAAACATGCCATAAGTTCAAAATTTCTTTTGATACACATACAAATTAAGTTTGCACATCAATGATTTTTTTCTTCAGACAAATTTAAGTTGCAAAATCATTTTATCAATTTTTAAAATATTTTTTAAACTTCAAATTGTAAAAATTTATGAATGTTCAATTATTAAAGCAATAAAAATTAAATTTGTACATATTTATTATGCACTAATTGTATTTTGTATGCAATTTTCCTTGCACAAAAGAAACTGTTTAATGCTCCTTTCCATTATTTTTGGAATAAAGAAGTAAAATTATATTTGTATTGAACTATACAACTATTAATATTTTGTGCATGGCCAATTAGTGCATCATATTAAATTTGGGAAGGTAATTTTTAAGGTAATGTTTTTGGGAATTTGTTTAACATATATTCTATATACAACTAATCCATGTTTTTACATACCATTTATTATTTAAAATATATAAATCATTTGTGCTTTTAAATTGTGAAATAATATTCATCTCTGTATATAGGTTAGAGAAATTTTATATTGATTTGACAAAAATATAGCATTTTAAATTTGCAGCAATTT
The DNA here is from genome assembly GCA_026543865.1 of Argiope aurantia. NCBI lineage: Eukaryota > Metazoa > Arthropoda > Arachnida > Araneae > Araneidae > Argiope > Argiope aurantia. The sequence goes on from JAPMOR010081792.1 coordinate 924,914, forward strand.
TATGTTATCTATTTTCTGAAACTGGATTAATAGTCATTTTAGTGATGCTTGTAACATTGACTGAGTTATTTATTCTTGAATGTTAAAGTCATATAGTTAGTCATATTTTATATAGCATTACCTTTACTTGCTTTATTGCAAATACACACAATTATTGATTATGTATACCTATATATATCATTATTTATTTGATGGTTGCATTTTGTAATTAATTTTGCCTTCTCCACTTTCGTTTCAAAATATACTCATTTATTATTTTGATGATAAAATTCTGTACCTAATTTTTCCATATTATTTACAAATTATAGAAGATTTGTATTGTGATATTAAAGATGCTAATTCCTTGAATAACATTTTCTATACTTCAGCATAATCTTTTAACTTTGGGTTCACATACAGGAAGATTTGCTTTATATTGTATTTTAACATACAATCAAAAAGTGCTTTTCCATTTTTTTAAATATAATTAGATCTTGGATATTCTTGTAAACAATCTATCTAACCATCGCACATGTGGAAGGATTTCGATTAAAAAAAAAAACCCTAATAGGGTTTATTAGAGATCAGAAGTGGGGAGGAATACAGTACTTTATGTGAAAACAAAGCCTAGAGAAAGAAAATTCTCATCTGATATGTGTATTAAAGAAATAACCACAGTAAACTGACTGAGAACTAAACATGATTTAAACAACACATAATATTTTATAATGCTCAGCACCATGAAATAAGTTCAAGGATTGCTTTTATCATTTTAGGCAAGTGATTATAGTACTCACTCAATTGGAAGGTAGTGGGGGATTTTCAATTGCACATCGCCTCACCCATCGTGTTTCATATAGTGGTGGACTCCATGATTGGGGCCCACCAGGGACAAATCATGTGCCCCCAATAGACCGAAAAGTGTTTGGTCTCCATGCACCTCGGCCCCTGTGACATGTTCTCAAAGCTAAAATAAATCTGAAAATTGTGATACAGTTCCAGTTACAATGGATCTCATGCATGAAATTTATTTTTTAATTTTATTTTACATTTTGTATATGGAGAGGAACAAGCATGTTACTGTTGGAAAACTATAATAGCCTATTTTTCAAGCTTCTCTAGTGGAATGTGATAGTAAATGCTATTAGCATGCATTTCTGTAAGTGATTCATTAATGGGGAATATTGATAATTCCCTCTTGAACTCTTCTGTGGTTTGTATTTATTAAAACAATATACAAAATGTTTAAAGAATTCTTAAGAAAACTGATTTGAATGAATTGTTTTAATTCTTGAATGTTAGAATCTATTTATTGGTGCTTTTAAGCTAAATAAACATGTTTGTATAGTTTAATTATAAAAGCAAAACAGGAGCTTCCATTTTTTTAACCATAAAAATGAATTATCTTTGATATAAAAATTTGCAGGTGAAATGAATTTCAAATTACATTATCTAATCTTTCGTAAAGCTAAGGTGAAAATGAATAACAGGTGCTAATTTAAAGTAACTGGTAATCACATCTATATAATACTCAGTATAAATTATCACTAAGAATAACTCTAAAAAAAAGAATATTTGTTTAATTCAAAATTGTGTGAAAAAATTATTTCCATTATATAAAAATGATGTAATTTCAGTCTTTCTACTCGAATTGCATGCTTACTGAAACAAAACTAAAGGAAAACTGTTGTAAAATAACATTGAAGTTCTTACAATTTTCTATTTATAACTGGTCAATTTTTCAGCCTTTTACTTTTTAAAAATATATATAAATTTAAATCAGAATAATAACAAACAAAAAAAACTATAGTATTTTAAGACTTCAAAACCAATACATATAATTAATAAAAAATGTTAGCACAATATGAGTTGTAACTGTCATTGCTGTTGCGATTTGAAGAAGAAAAAAATACGTTGTTATAGGAATGCTATTGTTTGTTCTGCTATTGTTTCTAATGTGTGATTTTATTTTAACAGTATTTTTAAGACTGATTGAAACTACTTACTTTATGATATTGAGAGAATCAAATTGTATGTTTGTATTTATTTGTTTTTATGAGTGCCATTATTGAGTTGTATATACTAAGGTTTTGTATATGTTAAACAGAAATGTGCACTAAAGCATGTCAAAGAAATGTATATATATTTATTTGAAACATTGAAAAGCTTTATTATATATTTATTATAAATATTGCTGGAAAATTTAGAGTCACTATTTCACAAATTGTGTTATTAAATTTAGAAATTATAAATAGTTACGAAATGTAAAATGACAGTAATGTTGCTGTTAGATAATGAGTGCCTATCACTTGTTGCTGGAACTGGATTGTTTTAATTTTTTAAAAAATTTCCCTTTGTTTGTATATTTTTTTAAATTATAGATGTTTTATTGTTTTAACTTTTCATTTTAATGCAACTCTTGGAATTTTACACCAAGATTGTTTGTAATATTTATGTTTGTTTCTTTTTTTTACACCTTTGATTTTAAAGAGTCTCATTTTGTATCCTTTCTTGCCAAATTTTTATTTGTTTTTATGCGTTAATTGTATATAATAAAACTTTTGTGAATATTATTCTGTTGCATTTTTTTAAAAACTATACATCAATCTTGATCACATAAAAATATAATTTTGCACAATATATTCAAAAGGTTTTTTTTTTATTTATTTACATAATCTTTACTGATTAACTATACATACAAATTAGTGCTTTTTCTTGCGTTTCAATAGAGCATTTCTTAGAGCCACCTGTAAATGGAATCAATATGCACGTTTTATTTAGAT
>JAPMOR010081792.1:927685-959281 GCA_026543865.1 Argiope aurantia
ACTGAAATTACAAAATGTAAAATTTTAAATCTTTTTTTTTTTTTTTTAGAATAACAATTCTGAACTCGCCAACATTCAGTAATCAAACCAAGTTCCTTCATTAGTATAGCAAAAAGTATTACTTGCAATACTGCTCAGATAAGAGTAAATGTAGCTTAAGTTATTATAACCACATCTATATTTAGTAAAGCAACCATTATATCAAGAGAGGGTAGAGAATACAGGGAACCTTGTTTATGCACACAACTTACGATATAATTTCCATTAATGGATCAAATATGGGCAATCCTTCATAATACTGTTTTTTCATTCATATTATTTGTTCTGTAATTCAAATTATCACAACCTCGGAAACCTTTGTGTTAAAAATGGTTGCTATTCTAACAGATTGTGAATTTAATTTTCTTTTGAGGTTTTCTGGCACTTATCCTTTGAATCTGTTTAATGTCAGGTATAAATTAATAGTTCCTAACCATGTTTAAGTTATATTTTAAATAAGGAATAATTAATGGCAAATAACTATGAAGATCAGATTCTAGTCTGAATAATTACTTACTTGTTTGTCTCGAAACGATCGTTTCACCTTAGATCGAACTTTATGTTTAATCATCATAAATGCTTTATTTTTCTTTTGTTGCTTTTTGGTTTTACTTGCATGAGGATTTTTCTCTTTTTTCTTCCCAAACTTTTCCCTGCTTTCTCGTCCTTCCTACAAATGAGAAGAAATTTTGTACAGTTATCGTAATCAATACATTTGTACATTCATTAATCATGCATAGCTGTAAAAAGCGAAAACCAAACATAGTCTTTCTTCTTTTTGTCAGAAATAATACAAAGATCTCAGAAGAATACTTAACTGGAATTTAGTGGACAGTCATTTAAAATATATGAATGGATTTTTTACAAAGAAGTTTATTATGATGAGCAACAAATTAAAATCTCATTTTAAATTATTTAACAGGGTTGCCACTGAAAAAAAAAATTCCCTGTGTATTCATGATACGAGGAAATGCACAAATAGCACTCTTGCTAGTTATATTGCAACATGATTTTAAGAAGTATAAAAAGTAAGGAAAAGAAGCAACAATTTAAAATTATTGAAAATAATAGCATATTGAAAATAAATTTAAATTTACATAAAAAAAAAATTCCTCTTTATTTTTTATCTGGAATTTAGAAAGACAAAATTTATATATTAATGGGGAGTATATATTACATCTCATACTCTTTAACTATAAGTCACACAAAACATTTCTTATACTAATGATTATTTAACAAAAACATTGCAAAGAAAAATTAGCAAAAATGAATAATTTTTTTTTTAATTCATATATTTGGGTACCAATTTCTACAACACTTGCAGATTTTTCAGTCATCAATTTCATGAAGCTAACAAATAAAGTACAACATTTTTGTATGGCCTAACTTACATTTTTTAGCTTTTTCACTTTCAGTGAACATATTTGAAAATATTTCCGATATACCATTGAACGTATTGAAGGACGAATGTGATGTAACAAATTATAATGCTCATAAAAAAATCAGCTTTAAATTATTGTTCTTTAAATAAAAAGTTCAAAATCAGTACATTTTCGGACATTAAATTTGACGTTTTCGAATATGACATGTCATCTTTTCCTGTATTCCTTTTAAATACTAAGTTCACACCAGTAATGATTCTTTTGAGCTAGCAAGCAGTCTTGTATGTTTTTCTCTTTTGGCATGACTAGTAAAGTGTCTACTTTCCCATATTACTTAGGCTTATCATCTTCTTACAAAATGAATAGTACGCAACAAATTTATTTCATGGAAGTTCTCCAACCCATTTAGCAAAATCAGAATTTTTTTTTTATCTGTTCAATTTGTATAAAATACGGATTTTGAGGAGCTCATTGTTTAAAGAAAATTTTTAATCTACTTTGAATAAGCTGACAGTTTCTCAAATATTAAACAAACAAATTAATAAACTCAAGTAAACCATGCTGCTTCTACAGATTGAATTTCCCAGCCAGAGAAATGTATTCTATTCCTTCACGCAGTTACAGAAGTCTCGCGCATGCTCATTAACTTCAATTTGGGAATCTCGCATATAAAGAACAACTGTCTCGCAAATCAAAACTGGGTTTATCTATACAGAAAAAAAGGGGGGAGTGAGTAGAAGAGGAGCGAATTTTTCCATTACAGAATCGTGAATGACATTGCTTCTTTTTCGGAAGCTGTGACTACAATCTTACATTTTTGCTATCTTTATAAATCGGCATTTTCTAAATGGGAAAAAAATAATTAAGAATTTAAAAATTCACTGTGTTTTCCCGGTTCTCCCAGTGGCATGGGAACCCTGTTTAACAAAATTTCTCACACTTTCAGGAAAAGATAATTTGAATCAATATATATATATTTTTAATTCTTCCACTAACAATGTTATTAAAGTGAAGTGAGTGGTAGTATGAAATTTCTGGTTATTTTTTATTTAAATTCTATTCTTTTCATAGTTAATTTTATAAAAAAACATAAAAAATAGAATATAATATTTAAAAAAATACTTATCATATTATTTATTTAGATATTTGCAATCAATTAGCATACAAAATGTAGGAACTCGTTTAATAATAATAATAATGCTGTTTGTCTTTATGTGAGCCAATATGACCATGTAATGTAATATGATTAAAGAAAAATAAGTACTTAATTACTTATTTTGCTTTCATCTGCAATAAATGGTATATTTAATTAAAATATAATGGTACTATAGAAAAATTCAATTATTTTGTGCAGATTTCAAAATTTCTTAGAATTCAAAGGGAATATATTAATTTCACAGGGTGATGACAGAACATAAGGGAACAATCAGTGAATTTTATCAATTTGAAAAACTTATAATAAAAAATCTAATTGAGAACATTTCATGAGCGAGATTGGTGATTTTGGGCAGTCATTTCTCTGCATCCAAAGATGATGTCACCAAAACTATCAAAGTAACAACAACCTGTGATAGTTTTCTTTCAAAGAGTATGATGACTTTTTGAAATTTCTTTACAATAAGGGCAACAAGCTGATGAATGTGGCTAAGAACAAACTTAACGAAATTTTCAGAAAGATCATTTTTCACTTTTCAAAGAACCACCATAGTTAATAATTTTGCTTCAACCTACTTTTACAATCTTACAATAATATATATCTTGCTATATCATTGTTAAAAACGATAATGATATTTCACCATGGCAACAATAATGTTTAGAAAAGATTCTTCGATCAATAAAGATTGTCTATGAGAGAATATAAAAGAACAAGCAATCATTGCAAGAAGAACTGTTTATGACAGTATTCAAGTAAATGAAAGAATACGTAAGAAGAGTCAAAACAACTGATTTTAAATGCGAGGAATCCAAGAGTCAAATATGAAGAGTATAAAAAGAAGTAAAAAAAAAAAAGTGATAATTTGAAAAGGAAAAGAGAAAAAAAATGTCAATTTAAAGAATTAAAAGAAAAAAAATCTTGAGAAAGCTCAAAAAGAGAGTTTAAGAGTTTAGAAAGAAATTGCAGGCCAGAAAACATTTTAATTCACTTAATTAAGAACTGATTACTTTAAAACAAATATTTTTTTATTAGAATTTTAATACTAATGTTAAAATTTTAAAATTATTTCTAATTTTTTGCATTTTAAATATAATAGACAAGTTTTTATTTCTTATGTATAGCATTATTTGTAAAAATAAATGAATATAAATGCTTTTATGTTCATTTACAAAAGTATCAGTTTTTTATTTGTTGAAGGAAAAAAACTGAATTAATATTTTGGTAGTTCTGCTGTAAATAATTTCATTCTGGCCTATTATATTAACAATTGATATAACAAGATGAATAAACATGTTAATCCATCTTATTTTATAAGGAGAAGAGGAAACCATTTATTAGATAGATGACTTGGAACTTATATGAAAGGAATAAAAAATATCTACCATGACAGTTGCCAATCTTGTTTCTTTATCAGCTTTTGGTTTTTTGTGCAACCTTTCTATGTCATTCAGAGAAACCACTTCATTTCTGTAAAAAGAAAATAATAATAATGTTATTAAAATATAAATGCATGTTTTTAAAATACATCTGAAAAATGCTTATGCAAAATGTCATTCACTTTTTAAGCTCAGGCTCTTTTGCCATACTCTCTGCTTTCCGTTTCTTTCCTTTTGCATATTGCACTTGATTTGCAATTTGTATTGCTCTGATTTTTTGAAATTCCTCTTGAGATAAAATACGAGAATGTGAAATAGTCTCTGCTTTCATTTTTTCATCTTCAACGGTCTCTGAAACTTTCACATTGGTCTTCTCTTCTGTCTTAACCTTATTTATAGCATCAACATTTTCATCCAATTCATCTGTTGTTTCCGGGTTTTTCTCCTAACATAAAAAAAAGGTATTTTTTATGATGAAGAAATGCATAAACATTAATTGTTAAAAAAGTGAAAATGATTACTATCTCTTATTAATAGATTTCCAAGTGCTAAACTACAAAAACTTCAATTTTATATAAATATGTAAAATAAAAATGGATACTATGTTTGCAGTTCAAATTTTTCTCCAAATATCATCATTTTAGGAAATTAACAAAATTCTATGAATATACAGATTTAATGTCTCGTCAGATAAATCATAGCATTTACCAATAACATGTTACTCATAAAAAGTATCCAATCAAATAAGAAAGGTGTTGTAACTGGCATTTTTAAATCTTCAGAAGGTTATCAGAATGTTCCTGTGTATTAAAAAAAAAAAGTATTGTGCACATAAAATAAGAATTTTTCTAAATGGAATTAATGAGACAAGCTTTATTTTTTTAAGGCCACATTTATTAATTTATATGAGGAAATACAGTACTACTCCATTTTTATGCTCTCTCTTTAATAGTTTTCTCATTATTCATATGTCCTTGTTAGCTTCTTCAAATTTCTCCCATGATCAAAATGTATTAACATTTACAAATTCATTTAGTGAATTTTAATTATTAAAATTCTGAAATTAATGTCTATGCTTCAACAGTTTACACAATAACAAGTGGGAAAGGGATAAAAAATATTGTCAAATAACATTGTAATTAATCAGAAATATTTTGAGTAAGCTTAACATCTTTAGAGAGGGGTGAATCCATTGCGATAATCTTTAAAATATTTGAAGGCAAGTAGAAAGGTAAAGAGATGCAAATAGATGTGTATTTTGGAATACATATTTAGGCAGAAAGCGATAATTATGCTTTTCTTTTAGAATAAATACTTCAAAACAATGTAAATGCAATACTAGTTATTCATATTTATATGCTTCATACAGAGAAAGAACAATTATTGTATCAAACATTATATGCAACTCCATTCCTATATTGTGAAAGATAATAAATTTAAAAGAAATATATTAGTACAATATTTTAATTACTCTTCTCTGAGCCAGTGGATAAGCAGATGCACAAAATACAATTAACTAACAACAATCAGCAATACATTGAATATTTATTAAAAATAAGCATCAGATAAAAGAACAAATCTATATATGCATATAAAATGCTAACATATGTAATACAGAAATTGCACTTATTATTGAATGGCAACAATTAAATGTAAGCAAGCCATCCTATGAATTTTAGATTGCTTCATTTAAACTTTTTACATATGCACAGAATTCAACATTTTGAACAGAGCTGCAAAACATTATTATATATGCTCTTGAGAGGATCTGCCATGCCATTACAAAGTGTATTTAATCAGAGTGGAAAAAAAGAAATTAAAAAATAAGCTTCAAACAAAATGTTTAAATAAAGCACAAAAATACGTTTAACCATTGCCAGATGTGTATTGATGAAACCCAGTATGATTTACCTATGAAAAACCTTGTTCATATTTTCTAAAACAACTGCCTAACAAAAATAATCTTAAGACTGAAAAGCTACCTTTCTAATGTTATCAGCTCCATTTCCTACATTTTTTCCCTATCATATTAATGATAGTATTTTATTTAATTTGATGCATTCTTTGAAAATGCTTTTAAATGTTATGTTGGAATTCAAAATCATCCATCAAAACTTCAACTGTGTGCTTTTATCATTCATTAATTCTGTAGCAGAATTTTCATTTCTACTTTTATGTTGCAATATGTACACTTTTTAATTTCCATTAAACTAATTCAACTGAACTCAGATATTTCAGTCATATCAAATAACAAAGATAAATTTTTAAAAAATGCCTTTCACATTAATTATTGAAAATCCTAAAATTTAAATAATCTAGGTAAACAAACTGATCACCAAAGATGGGTAATACTATATATTACTATTAAGAAGTGTATAATAATTATCTTGTTTCCTGAGCATTTTAACTTACGTAAGTGGCTTCATGCAAGTTATGCTTTTCCATCAATTGCATGTTGTTTTGAAAAATGTAAAACTAATATTATATTATATTATATTTAAAATTAAATGTTGATTGTATTTTTTTAATAAAATTGCTAGGTATATTATAAATGGCGAGTGAAAATAATTTATATTATGCACACAAAACAATTATTTATAGTATCTTTATTTGTTACATTTATCTTTTTAATGAACAGCACATTTTAGAATTTCTGTAAATATATCACGTCAAAGACAATTTTTATTGTACTGTCTTTGTCTTTCTTTCTTTCTTTTTTTTTTTTTACCAGAATGAACTTTAAAAAAAAGTGTTTGCCTTTTACAGGTTTTAATATAATTATTAACTCAAGCTTACAAAAGTACACTAAATCAGTGTTAAAAAAAAAAAACTTTGTATTTTGTAAAATATTTTTTAATTTTAGGTAAAATTATATATATAACATATAGAAAGAACATATACCTTTTTTACTCTAACAAATTTTTATTAATCATTAATCTGAAAAATGTATCAGTTGTTTCCCTGTCATAAAACAAATTCCAAACTCATCAAAATTTTGGAATATAGAAAAAAAAAAAAAGAAAGAAAGAAAAAGGAAAAAAACTTACTTTATTGTTTTCATTTTCCTCCTTGCATTCCTCCTCCTCCTTCTCCTCTTCATCTTCTTCACTTTCATAATCATCTTCATCAGGTAATTCATCTTCAGAATGGGAAACATCAATCCAACTACCATCACTGTCATTCCCTTCATCCACTTCTATGATTAATTATTAAAATAATTATCAACATAAACACATAAAAAACTACTAAACAAGTTTGTTTTCACAAAATAGATAGTAGTAGAGAATATTTTTTAAAATTTAACCTTTTATACTCAGAAAAGTAATTCAATACATAATTATTCACCTAATACAAAGATTTGTTTATTGCTCTGCAAATAATAGTAGAGAATATTTTTTAAATTTAACCATTTGTACTCAGAAAAGTAATTCAATGCATAATTATTCACCTAATACAAAGATTTGTTTATTGCTCTGCAAAATAAATATACATAATTGTCTTGAGTCAAATTTCTTTCAAAAATTAATTTACATTTTTTTTTTTTACAATTCTGTAGGCGTTTTCAACAATCAAATTGAAAAATCAATAAATAAAACATCAAAATAATGCATTGCTTTGAATGGTGAGGGAAAGGCACCATCTGATTTCAAAGAGTTAAAAAACAGAAGATAAGCAAAATCCTCAATAATTAATTTTGTTGATTTAAAAGTTTAAAATATATCTAGGCCCTCTTTAAAAATATGTAAAATTTCATCTTTCATTTATTTGAAAATTGTTCTCTCATTTTAAAAAGAAAACAAATAAACATAACTATAAATATTTTACACTAAAATTTTCAGAATTAAAAGCAATTTTGCTTTTTAAAAATTTGAATGGCCATTTTTAGCATTTAGGATTATAGCTTTTTTTTTCAAGTTATTTAATCAATATGATTTTCTACACTACTTAGAATGCAATTTATTCATATTGTAGAAACTTTTTTAACATCTATTAAAATAATAACTATAAAAATTTTGTAAAAAAAATCATGGAAAGTTGGATAACATGTCAGGAACTGTTTTATACTCTACACAATGCTTTAAAAAAATAATCTCCCTTCCTGGATAAAATGAATACCTGCATTTTGTGAAACAAATAGAATTTGTTTCATGAAAAATTTCTTTGTGATTTGTAAGGTTTCTTTTTTTTTTTTCCCATAAGTTAGAGTAAACAAATGATTTAGAGTACTCTATACTTTTAAAATAGATAAACTCCCCAAATGCTAAATAATTGTGTATGTAATAGAACTGTATGGAGCTAGTGCATGTTTTATCAAAACTTTTTTACAATGATGGGATTTATTCTGGAGGGGGGGGGATGTATATTTGCTTTAAATTTATTTGAACCAAAGAAGAAAAAAAACCCTCAAAAATCCTATAGTTGAATTTAAAAAGAAATGGCAATTTTCACTTAAAACTTAAAAAATTTAGGATTTTGGTAACCACAATGTTTAAAGATGACAATAAAAATAAAAGACGAGAGATTTTAAAAAGCCCAAAATAATTTGCTTTTGACTATCTGTCCCAAAGGTGAAGATCTTGGATGAAATGACGTCACAACTGAAATTTCAAAATGATGGCCTGAGAAAGTAATATTTTCACTTTTCAGCAATGCCAGCATTAATTCTCATACAGCTTAGCAGCTTCTTTCAAGAAATAAACTACCCTTATTTCCAAAATAATAAAAATGATTTAATTAAAAACTACTTATATTTAAAAATTAGCTCTTGAAATAATTCAACGTCATGGTATTCAAACAAAGAAGGATAATGAAAACTATACATGAAAATCTAGTAAATATTTTGAAAAAATAATTCCACATAATATCCTAAGCAGAACTACAATAAAATCAAGAAAAACAAAAAAAATTTGTTATAAAAAAAATGCAGAAAGCATGTATGTAAGAAGCATACTTTTCCTATATGCCTGAATAATGTTGAATAATATAAACCATACTTTTAATAAATTTTTTTCGTTTTTACGACTAGAATGGATAGTATGGATCACATAGAGCATATGCACTTTAAAAATGTTTTTACTTCTGCATGAGCAGAGGAAGCATTATTTAGAATTCAACACCTGCTCCTGCAAATCTTCAGGTCATTCTTTGTTACGCATGCTCCCCATGTTTTTTTTAAAGTAATTATTGACATAACATTACAATTATTATAATTTAAAGTCACATAAAAAAATCAATTTACAAGAAGTTATTCAAGTTATAAGCATAACAGTGAAATTTTTAAAAGTATACAGGGAAAAAAAAAAAAGAAATAATTGAACACTTATAATATTACCAGCTTTAATATCATTAATTTCAGCAGATGGATCAAGAGACAGAGCTTCAGTGCCAGGGATATAAGATTTAGCACTTGAAGCACCGTATTCAAGTTTCTTGGTATCAATTTGTTTAGTTGCTTCAGTAGGTCTGCTCTGTAAATGATGCAAAAATACAATAATTAATTCCATTCAAATAATTTCTATGAATTGTTCTGATAACTCATTTTTTAATAAAAGTTCCAAAATTAAACTTGCATGCAATCTTTTATTATTCTTTAATTTAAAAATAAAGCTCTTGAAAATCACATACTACAATTTGAAAATATTTCTATTTAGTAAGCAAATATGCTTATTTCAAGCTTTCTAATTTCCTAGGAGGTAAATAAAAGAAGATGAAAAAAAGTAAATCCTCACTCTCTTATACATAATAGTATATTAAGTACAATCTTCTGGTCATAAATAATGTTAAAATCAACTACTTTTATTATTAACTACAAAATATTGTTTTTTTTTTAATATTAAAATATAAGGCTTGTTAATTTATGATATATTCTGTTCTGAAACCTCAGAATTAAGGCTTAGCGTGTTATCCGTTTTTTAAACAAATAATGATTAAAATAACTCTGCAAAAAAAAAAAAAAAAAAAAAAAACATTAATGGTTAAAAAATTAAGAATTTATTAACTATCACTTAATCAATAAGGTAATTATTTGATAAAATTTTATCAATTAAGAGTCTCACTTCAGATTATGAAATGATATTACTAGTTATATTGCTATAATGCTACAAGATTACTGATTTTATAGAAAAAAACAAGGTATGAAAAAAAGAGCTCTTACCCTAAATCGACGATGAAGCATTTTTGGATTAATCTCCCTAAACAACCTGATTAATGATTTGGCAGCCATCTGCACATCTGAAAATAATTGACCATTTTAATTATTGAAATCTTCAGAGAAAATTTAGTGCACAAGAAAAATTTATTGAATTTTTTTAAATGTAACTTTAAATTTTGAAGTCTACAAATAAAGTTACAATTTAATATATAGTAGTATTTAACAACTCTAATATAATAAACATAACAGATTGGTTACAAATAATTGAACATTAAAAATTGCTTCTTCTGAAATCTGATAAATTACAGACAAAAATGCAATGAAATTTTTGGAAACTATTAGCATGTCTCTATGATTTACACAATCTATTGGGTTGTTTGAAAAGTAATTTTGTTTTTTCCCGACAGAGGATTTAATTTTATTTTTTTGCACCCAACTTTACATTTAAGCCGTATAATTTTTATATGCTTTGAGAGCTCATATAGCAAGGCTTGTGTGCGAAAAATTCCAATTAATTCTACGCAGTAGTTTTTGGTTGGTGCCCTTTCAAATATGGAGAGCGATAAGCAGCATTTTCGACATATCTTACTGTTTTACTACAGAAAGGGTAAAAATGCTGTTCAAGCCAGAAAGAAATTGATTGAAGTGTATGGAGAAGGTGTGTGGACAGTACGCCAATGCCAGAACTGGTTCGCTCAATTTTTTAGACGGTAAAACCTTCACCTCAAATGAGGAGGTCAAAAACGACCTCAATCAGTTTTTTGGCAGCAAAGACCAAAAATTTTATGAGCTTGGAAATATGCTACTACCAGAAAGATGGCAAAAGGTGTTGGACCAGAATGGCCAATATATAATTTAATAAAGTATTTGTTTATTATATGAAAACTGTCTTTCATTTCCACACACACACACACAAAAAACGAAATTACTTTTTGAACAACCCAATACATCAATCAGTATATGTAAATGCTTAATATATGAATTCTGAATTCTTCAGCAATCAAACAAAAATCTGAAAATTACAGAAATTCAAAACAGAAAATATTGGAATGTACCGGGATTATTATTTTCTCATGCAAAGGACCTTTGTTCTAGATCGCATAATGTTTTATTGGTATTGGCCACAGTAACATCTATATAATGTTATTATTACCAATTTAAGAACATCTCACAAATTTTTTAAATTGTTAACATTTTATACAATAAATCAACTCAGAAATCAATAACAACAGTTTTTAAAATAAGATAAAAATTTAGAATACCAATTTAAAAGCCTTTAGAGAGGTATTTAATATAATTATAAAATTTTCTATGTGCAGTCAATTTTTTTAATTGATATATTAAAAGTTAAATAATAAAGCTGAAAAATTTTTAATATATTCTTATATAATTTTTTTGAGCATATGTGTTGATAAAACATTTTATTCTGTTTTAGTTAGATAAAATTTCTCAATTACTTATTATTAAATTTCAATTCTACAATTCATTTAATTTTTGATCCTTTGGATTCTATTTTAGCCACATTAAATATTTTGAAGCTTTTCATTCCTTATAAAATAGTGGAGAAAAAATAGAAAATAATACACTTCTATATAAAAATAACTATGCATTAATTCATTACATAATATATATCCAGAACAACAACCAATATAAAAATTATTTATATTCATATAAAAGTATGAGGATTTTAAAGTGAAGAATGCAGTTTATGTAGATGAACATCCTGCCAAACTATTTTCACAAACTTTTGTTTCGGTAAATCAACGATAAAAACAATAAAATATATAATTTATTATAAAAAAAGAGAATACATACTTTTATCTTTATACTTTTCATATTGAGCTAAGTCATGTAATAGATCTTGATCAATTGCTAAAGGACATCTTGCACAAATCTCTCTGATTGCATTTATGCTAGAATAAAATTTTACAGCTTTATAAAACACAATTTGACAATATATATATTATACATATATATTAATGTAAATAGCAAAAATCCTGTTTTCATGTGTAATTGGTAGTGAAAATACGAAGTTAGCAACTAGCAATTAAACTGATCAAAAATGGACTTCATTTTAACATTATTTATATATATAAAAGTTGCATTATCATATTGATGCAATATTTTTATAATCATATAAAATAAATGGAATATATGAATAGTTTCATTTTAAAACAGAATTTTCGTTATAGACATAATATATATTTTTATTACTAATTCCATTCTCCAAAAAGAGATAAAACAGAAAAGAGATAAATTTAGCAACTTAACACTCAAAAAGATTCTAGAAAAATTATGTACAATTAAGCAAGTGACGATTTGAGAGGAAAATAATCAACTAGAGTTATTATCATTGAGTTCTCTTCTAATGATTATCATTAAGTTCTCTTCTAATAAAGAAATAATTTTTTTTTTAAAAAAACAGCATTGAATTAAGCATAACATGTGAAAGAATTAAGATTAATGAATAGAAATTCAAATGCAACATACAAATTGTAAACCCCAACCACATTTCTAAAAGCAAATTCTCACACATTCATTAGAAAGAATGTAAGATCAGATAAATAGCAATCATAATGCATTTAAAAGCTCATTAACAATAATAATGTGGAAAATATAATACATAATTTTATTTGAAAAACATTTTTTTTAAAAAATAAAAAACAAATAACAATGTTATTTTTATTATATTAATAGGCATTTTATTTTTGTGTCAATTTTAAATACTTAGAATACGAAGTTAGGAGGAAGGGAACAGAAGGAAGAAATTTGTTCATTGCAGTATTATAGGCTACTACAAAAAAATAAGGTAATATTTATCTAAAAATGTTAAAAATGCAAACATCAGCTCACCCAACTGTTATGACTTCAGAAGAATTTCTTTCTGTTACAAAATTGTACAAAATTTCTTTGACTACTTCTTCAACTGACTGAAATGAACATTACTAACATTACAAGAATGTAAAATCAAAATATCAAATACCCAAAGGGAGAGAAAGACTGATAAAACTGAAATAAACAGTAAAAAAAAATTTAAAAAAATGAAAACATGAATTCCATATTTAAATTCAACAACAATAACAACATTGTTTTATCTAGTACAAACAAACTGAATTAAGAAACTGTGCTGTAAAATAAGAGAAATTTAAATGGTTGAATATTTCTTTAAAATGCAAAGTAAAATGCCCAAATTTGAATTACTCAAAATTAATGTTTAAAATTGCAAGAAAGGGCTTACATCTGGTGGCACGTATTCATGAACAGCTTGAGCAGCACACATCAAAATCTTGGTGACATCTGAAAAATTATTTTAAACAATTTATGCATTCATTTTATTCTTTTACAAATATATATATATATATATATATATATATATATATATATATATATATATATATATATATATAAATTATTTTTAATACATGTTTTAGTAATTTTAATTCATAATTTGTCGTTTTAACTAGATTCCAGGAAGTTTACTGAATATTTGATAATTTCAAACAAAAATTCAACATTAAAAAAGCTACATAATAGTTAAATTGAATAAAAATTGAAAAAATTTGTATTTAAAAACATGAAAGTGACATAAAATATTAGATGGCATAAGGATTTTGTGAATAAATTATATATACATTCAAACAGTTTCATAAAATTGCTGAAAAGAAAATTATATACAGATGAAGGAAGTTATATATAACTATAAAAATTGAACATATTTGATTTTCATCCTTCACTTTATAAATTGTTTTGACAGCTTGGAATTCTCATGAGTTTTAAAGTGAAATGACGAAAAGCTTTACCAGAAAATTTTAAATATCTAATTTTCTGCATTCTTATGAATTCAAAAATTAAACAGAGAATATTCGTTGAAATGATAATTTGTAAACAACTGAAGCATAAAAGAGCAACAGGATGTTAAAATGTGAAAAAAGGAAGGACTCTTACCTGTTTGACGTGGCTTGATAAATCTTCTCAAAAATGGGTAAAAGTTTAAAACCAGAAGCTTCAATAAATCAGAAAAAAAAAAAAAAATCAATTTTGAATACATGTTAAAAAATATTTGATAGTGATTGTTTTATTAAATCATGTTTAAACTATAATGTATAAAATGTTTAGAGCTTGACTAAAATAAAATTTCAATCAGTGATCAATCAAATCTCGTAATCTATTTTGAAAAAACATCATTAACTACTAACATTTTTATGCAATTTCTCAAGAATTAAAATATGATTGTATTTCACATTTCATGAAAATTTTTTTAGACAAATATATGCTTAAAAAATACTTATGTAATTTATAGATATTAAATAATTTAAGTTTTAAAACTTTAAAATTACTAACTGCTTTTCCTAAATTTTCAAACACAAAATAATGTTCAAAAGTGAAGAATATATTTTGCAATTTCTTCAATCATTAACAGGTATATAGTAAATTAAATTCTCATTACAAAGTTATTCATAAATTGAGAAATAATGGTACAAAAAATTTAAAAAATCTGACAAAAAGTTAAAAAAATATATGTGTATTTGTAAAAAATTTACCTGGTGAATACCAATAAGTCTTGAAATGAAATTCATGATTAGCAATTTAACATTAAAGCCTTCATTTGTCTTTTGAAGACGTCCAAAGAGTTTTTCAGCAAGCCCTAAAAATGTCAAGAGAATACACATTATAAGCACTTCAGTTTTAGCTATCATCTAAACTCTATACCATGAATAATTCTTTTTAAATAATCAATGGAAATCATGTTAAAAAAAGATATTATATTCGTTTTAACTTATTGCTTATAAAAGAAGGAAGGCAAAAGAAATTCATAATGCTTCGTTTTAAAAATTAAATTATTGAAGCAAGATATTATTTTACAAGAAAAATTTAATTACCAAGAGGATCATGTAGAAGATGAATAGCAGCAAAATTAACAGTTTCCTGATTCTTCTTTCGTTTTTTGGATTTCTAAAGCAATGAATGCAAAAAAAAAAAAAAAAAAAAAAAAAACACTTTATTACAAAAATTATTAACTATTTTTATGTGATAATTGACCATACATAATAAATTAATTTTGACCAAAGAGTAAAAATTATTAATTAAACACTCGAAACAATTATTTAAAAATTGTTAATGCCTTAATAAGGGAGAGATAGTATAATATTTCACAATAAGAATATTCTAATTAAAGAAGGGGTGATTAATTTGTTAAAGATTTTCTTTAAGCACTAGCCCAGTGCTAAAAGTTATATTTACTAAATGCACTATAAAAGTAGCAAGGAAAATTTTGATCCATGGTTGCTAAATAGAAATTTTAACTAGTAATCCAAAACATCGACCAGAGTTTCAGTACTAAATTATATGAGACTGGTATTACATACCTGATTTGAAAACGCTTTACAAAATATTCAAGTTGATAAATAAAGTTTAAAAGTTTTTAAAAAAATGAAAATATATATTAGACAAATACTTAAAAGTAAGAAGGAAAATAAAGTAAAAATATTATTTTAACTATTTTTTATTAACTATAGATTGATTAGGTGTAATACATTCTACAATTTAAAAAAATCTTTATAAATAAGATTATTATTAATTAGAATGCAAATTATAATTCAAAAGACCATTAGAATATTCCTTTCCATGTAAATATTCATTACTTTCTACGCCAACATATTTGCCTTACCGAAAATCACAAAATTCTTTTTTATCTAGACAAATAAACATATATAAATGGAAATTACATAAATGATAGATCTCTGTTTAAAGGATGATGACTGAATTATAACTTAAGGATTAAAAGAATTATTTCAGAAAATATTATATAACTCCCTAAATAGCATTAGAAGAAAATATTTACTTTTTTTTGTAATAGGAAATGTAGACAAAAATTCCAGAACAGAAAATACAAAAATATTATTATAACAAATAAAAACATATCTAGATAAAGTAAAATGATTTTGGCTACTCTGGGATTTTTCATAATATGATGCAACAACATACTATAAATAGTTTCTCTGACATTTTACAAACACAAGAATTAAATGCATTTTATAAAATCATATATTTCTCTGAGTAACTTACAATAAGTTAAACTCTTATAATGATATATATATTTACAAAGAAATAAATCTTACCTTCAGAAGTTGTTTGGCTTTCTCAAGAATTTTCTTTCTCTTACGAGTTTTCTTATTTACTTTATGAGATTGTACAACTTCTCTCAAAGTCGGAGTATCATCCTTTATCAAAACAAATTACTTTATTATATAGAAAAGTTGAAAATAAATAATAAATGGTAAAATATTAGGGTCTTTAAAAGATACTATGTTAAATAACCCAAATCTAAAACAACTAAAGAAAAACTCTGAATAATTTACACTATATTTTATGATGGCAAATTAGAAGTTCAACTTTCAAACAACTCTTTTTCAGATACTGACTTATGGATGTAGAATATTTAATAGTGGCAAACAAACAGTTACTGTTCATATAGCAGAAGTAGTAGATAAAAGTATTTTTTATCTTAGTGAGCAATCACAAATGTTATAGTGAAACTGTTTTCAGTGATGTTGAAGCTATACATTATTTAATGATTTACTTGATGGTGTAGATGGAGCAATCCATGTTTTTAAGCATATCGAAAATAGTTCAGTATTTATTTGTTGGCTGCGGCTGAGAGTTGTTCTACAAGAATCTACATAGCTGCAATCACGATTTGATCCTAGCCAGAAATTATTTGCATTCAATGCTAGAGACGACATTAAAGAAATATAAAACTTTCAAAATGGCATTAATCTTATAACCATTGAAATAATATGGTTACCACTATTAATTTTTCAATCCTTCAATATATATATTTAATAATTCTAAAGTAGCTTATAAGTAGATATAATGAACACGTCAAAATTATATATATATAAATTTATTTATTTTTACTGTTGAATTATTTACAATTTTAATTAAATTAAATTTTTTGGCTTGATTTTTCTTAATAACTGTCTCATAGTGCAGACCCATGATGGACAGGCTGCTTTGGAAATTTCGAATTATCACATTCAAATTTTTTGTAGTTCATTAAAGTGACAATTATACTTTTGCAAAAACCATATTTGTATCATTCTGGTGGTTACTACAATCATAATGATATTATATTTCTTTATATTTTGGATTGATCATTTATTTTTAATATTAAATATATGTGATATTCAATTAATTTGCATTCTTAAAATTAATTAATTTCTAACTATCTCTGAATCCAAATCTCAATTCTGAATTGCACAAGCGTCTATTTAGCTAATTTCTGTAATTTTAACTGCCCAACTTGGAACAACATTATCACATAACAGTTATGCATTTTTTCAATTAAACATTGGTAATATTTCAATCTGAAGCTACTTAAATCATGAATGTGTTTCTACACACTCTCTAACTGATCTCTACTTTACTATGATGAAAGTCATTCATCTGGTTACGATTTTAGTAAATAATTTTAAAAGCTGTTAAAAAAATTGGAAATTCTATTTTATTCATGAACAGGAAAAAAGCTCCGATTCAAAGAAAACTCATTTCATTAATATTTATCAGAAGTTTTATTTCATGCATGCACTTACACAATGTTCTCTCTAATACTGCAATAAATTCCTAATCAAAATTAAAAATTAATTAGCTGGATATTCAGATATAAAATATTATTATTAAATAAGAAAAAGTAAAGAAATAATTTTAAGCATTGTCAAAAATAAATAAAGTGATAATTGGTTAATAAGATTACAGCAAACTACCTTTTGTTAATTATTTCATCTATTAATTAAAAATATTAATATCACTTAAAAAAGAGAATTTATTTGATAACAGAAATATGGAGCATTCATGTAAGTTAATTCTTTTAAATGTTCCTAACAAGCATTTTTTATAAAATACAAATCATTTAATGTTAATGGCTTTTGAAGACTGAACAATATCAGGCTGAAAAATTTATAGAAAAATAAGACAGCACAAAACTAAAATTCAATAAAAAGTTTTAAAAAATTACAAACTTCAGAATCGCTTTTCTTTTCCTCATCATCTTCATCTTTTTCATCAATATTCAGAAAAAAGTGAATTGCTTTAACCAGCAACTAAAAAAATTTGCAAACAAAACTTAATTACTACTTTTAAAAAACAGAATCATAAAATAAAATTCATAAATTTCTATGAGATAAAGCAGGAAAATTTCAATTTTAATACTTCTTATCTAACCCATGAGATTTTAGTTATTTTATTAAAAATAAAATTTCTGTAAATCAAAAAAAAAAAAAAATTAAGTTTCCTAAAAATTAAAACATTACAAAATATAGCTCATACATTTTGATAGTTCACTAGAGTATCATTTCAACAAGACTCAGCAAATTCCTAATGATTTTTACAAAATAATATTATACTAAATGGCATATTTGTAATTGTACTTTATCAAAAGGCAATGCCTGAAAATGAAAAGCTTTTGGATTCAAAAACTCTGTCAAGCAATATATATTAGCTCAAAATGCAGAGTTAAATTTTATGAATAATTAGTTGCTAGGATATTAATCAATATGCTAAGAGTTCCATTTATGCTTGATAATTAATTGAAAAACAATCATAAAATATTCTGATTAAGCAATCTGTATGGCATTGCAATTAAAAAGAGGTTTGAAACAAAGAATGTGAATTTTAAAATATGTCAATTTTTTTTCTTTGAATCAAAATTGATGAAAGTTTTTAAATCTACAAAGTTACTAAATTTAATTTAATATATTATCTGATAATAAAACAAGTCTTTTGAAACCTGTGAAGTCTTGGTTTTAGAAATTATCAATTTCATGTATTAGAACTAACATCATCCAGTAGTTAAATGCTTTTCTTCCCTTCTAATTGTCAAGATAATAATTCAAATATAATATTTTTAAAAAAAAAATTACTTAGAGTAGTCTCTTCTAAATTTTCTCAATATGCTTTAAAAATATATTCTCTGATCTCCTACATATTTAGTCCACAATCAAGAAATCTAAGAAAAATTATTCTAGATGAACATTTATGACAGCAAACAAAAAGTCAAAGGTTTTGAGTAGCTTATGAAGTTAATTTGATATTTGTAACTTTTAATAACTGATAAAGTCTTATCATAAATATATTTTTTTAAGAATAGTCATTAAAAAAAAGTATTTTTCTGCTTTAATATAATTCTTCGTGAAAAAATACTTTAGTTAAAAATTAGAAACAAGATATGTGCTAAATAATAAATAAATATAAGCTATAAAATGAACACACCACCATCCTTTTTACATTTGTTAAAAAGATTATAACTGGAAAGAAGAAAACTCTATAATTGTACTTCCATAATTTCAATTCGAACAGTTTTCAAATATTTGAACAGAATTAAATCAGTTTTTCAAACCAAAATAAGAACTTCTGTTTATACCAAATGATTTTCCTTTCAATTTTTACACGACTTGAAATATTAATCATCTATAAAAAAAGCTACTTACCTTAGTGTCTTTAGAAAAACAAGCAGTAGATATGGCATTGACAGTTTTTTCATCTCTCCATACATTTCTTCTATACAAGTCAATCATAATATCCTTAAAAAATAATTTAATGCATTATAATACTTAAAAAATAATTTTATTACATTTTAGAAGCAGTACTAAAACATTAAAAGAATTTAAATTTTTAATCTGAATTTTTATATCTAAAATAGAACCTTCTCACTGTAACTTGAACATAAAAAGTAATGTTTTATTTTATCATTAAGATAATTTTTTAATAATATCTATTAAAAATGAGAAATAAATGGGGAGGGATACTACCTCTAACCTGCAATTAAGTCTTAGAATCTTGTATATTAAAATATATAAAATATGCTAATAAAACTATACTATTAAATTTGATTTACTTACCAATGACACTCTGGCTGCAGTTTTATTTTCATCTGCTAACATTTTAAACATAAAATTCTGTAAAACCTAAAGTAAAAAACATTAATTTGTAATATATATTTAAATTAAACTTCCTTTGTAAGAAAGTTGGAATAAATATACAATTATTTTTTAATATACTGAGAATGTTGCATTAAATATGTCATCTCTACCCAAATATGATTTTGATACTCTTATTTGAAAAAATTAAGAATCCAATAGCCAAACCATCAATATAAAACTAAAAACAAATTTGTATATAATTTTTTAAAATGCAATTGATTTTAGAAAAAGAAATATTTTTGTGATTCAAAAATATCTATTTACCTTAATTATCTTCCACATTTTAAAAAACTGTATGACTTAATTATTATAATCAACAGCACATATTTAATTTTAATATTACATTTGATAATCTGTATTAACTGCATGCCATTGGTGAACATTAATGATGAAAGAAGTTATTAGCATGCACGCTTTAGAGATATCTTTTGTTAAGTAATAGTAGGCATGCAGTTAACACATAAACATCTTGTTTATAATAAGTAAATGATTTATTATACAAATAGTTAATTATTAAAATAATAAAAATAACTATCAAAATGCTAAAAAGAAATTTGTTACTAAAAAGACAAAATGAGTAATTACCAATACATTTTTTAATAAATATATTTTACAACAAGGGCTTACCAATTGAGTCTGAATCAATTTTCAGTGGGTTGTAACAAGTTTTTGAATGCATATGCATCTATCCAAAATTTGCAAATATGATATGGGGCTTAAAAGTTTCATCAGATATATTTATATATTAAATGA
Source organism: Argiope aurantia (assembly GCA_026543865.1). Classification (NCBI taxonomy): domain Eukaryota; kingdom Metazoa; phylum Arthropoda; class Arachnida; order Araneae; family Araneidae; genus Argiope; species Argiope aurantia. The sequence goes on from JAPMOR010081792.1 coordinate 948,520, forward strand.
AAATATTAGATATTTAGATATCATTTTATCAAATTATATAAAAAAATTAAAAAAAACACTGAGTTTATTCACCAAAATTCCTTGTTAGTCCTTGTGTTATAGAAAGCACATGCACTGGAAAAACATACGAAAAAACTTTGAAAAAATTCAATACACCAAAGATGAAATGGGTTGGTTATGTTCACTTTCTGAAAAAATTGTTGCAACACTTAGAAATTTGAGAACCCTTGCTCTACGGGATGTTATTCTGCCATCAGCTGCCTCCTATGGAATGTGGTTTCGTTTGATAATATAATATAATAATATGCTAGAGGCCACAAACATTTTGAAACTTATTTGGTTGGAAAAACTATAACTGCATTGCAAACATAATATGTGCTTCTTCAGGAATAGAATTTAAGCAATAGCAAGAAAGAAGATGAAACTCTCTCTCATATCACAATTGGCAATAAAAGAAAATGTTAAAAGCTAAGACGAAACAAGATGTTAGAAGTTGAAGTGAATTTTAACACTAAAAAATGATTGAAAGATCAAAGCAGCACTCATAGATTTCCTTATAAATGATAACATTAGGGGGGGGGGAAATTAACTACTTATTAATATAAAGCCTGGTTGAATAATGATTAACCGAGAGAAAAAACGATAAAGTCTAATGATTGTTATCCATATAGTTTTCAACTAAAAAAGCATATCATTTGGACTGCTTTTGTGAAGAGAGAGACACAATCATGCTTTATGTTAATGTCAGCAACAATTTCTACATTTTTCAGAAGGTTGATATATCAGTCTAGGAATGTGAATAACTCTGAGTAGCTATGAAAAATATCAAACAAGATAAGTTCACAACATGGCATTACTTTCATCAGAAAATATTTTTTAGAACTATACTTTTCCCAAAGCTAGATTTGTTCAACTGTAGCTTGAAGATTAAGAATACAAAGTCACACAATGCTATTAGTCAAAACAATCCCTCGGTATTATCGAGCTTTCGTGATTTAATTTGAAGAACAGAAAATGCAATAGATATCCACAACTATTAAATCTAAGAGGATTCCATTATTTCTTTAAAAGGAATAACATATTATTCTTTAACACACCATTTATAATTCATATAATTCACCTTTAAATTCTTTGAAATTTTGTAAAAGTTTTTTTTTATACAGAACAAATATTTTGACTACATTTATTTAATTTGAATGGAATTATATATTAAAATAAAATTTTATAAATTCACTAATATCTATCAATGCATTAAGAAATACCTCAAAATTATTTGGATACATGATAGAAGTAAATAAATATTACATATATTTAAAATAAATTAAATTTATTTATAAGTAATAAGGAAAAATATATATAAAGTTTAATAAAATGTTTACTTTAGAATTCGAATTAAATTGGAAAATATCAAGTAAATCAAAAATGTCCACATGCCAAACACTTTTTTTTAATAACTACTTTTTCAAGCATTTAATGAATTGTTTAAAAAAATTATATACAAATATTTTTTATTTCTTGCTTTTTTTTTTTGCTTGTTAATATCAAAAAATAAATTATAAGCAAATATCTATTTATTGCACGGTAACTTAAATTATTTATGTGTTTAAAAAAGTTATTGTGTAAAATTGCATATCATTATAAGGCATTAAAATAAACTTGGTTTAAGACTGACTGCAGATTTACGTTTTTCTGCATTTCAGAAGTTCACAATAAAGAAAACGTAAAAGATGCATGCTATATTGAAAATTATATGATCAAGATTAAACTTCATGAAATATTTTTAAAATTATTAAATTATACAATAATTTCAAAAATAATTGTAAAAAATTAAGTAAACAGTAGTGAAAGAGAACATACTATCAATGAAACATAGAAAAAAAAAGATATTAACACTTACTGTATTGACTTTTTGATTTTTATGCACAGCATTTATCTTTTTTAAGTCAGAGACTATATGCACTTGAACAATATCTCTCAACAATTTGTCTTGGCAGCGAAGCAATTCAAAAAATAAAGTAGTTAAATCTGTAGGAAGCAAAACTCCCCTGTTTCGCATCAGAATAAGAGCTTTCACAAAACACTAAAAAAAAAAAAAAAAAAAAAAAAATACTAAAATTATTAAAACTAATAAAATTAATAATATAAATTAATATAAAACTAATAATTATTAATATAAAGTATATGCAAAATATTTATCTAAAACTTGAATTAATTATTTCTATAAAATTAGGCATTCATATATATGTAGTTAGAAAAAAACATCCTTTATAAGTAAGGGCATACAGGATACTGATATGTAAAAAAAAAAAAAAAAAATACAAATTTCTTATTTTTTCAATAATTTACAAATTTATGCATGTATTCATTTGTAATTTGAAATGAACAGAAAGGAAAATTAAAAATTGACTTCTAATAAAATCAATTTCTTAGAATTCACATTTAAGAAAACTATATTGTATATTAACTGCCTTTGGTTATCAATTGATTCAATAGGAATTTTGATTGTATTCAGTTTCATTTAAATCTTGTATACATAATTGTCATGAATCCCTCAAGAAAATATTTTTAAGTATCAAATTACGACAGTTAAAAATCTTGTTAATTGAATAAACTAAACTTGTTCTGTTACTTAAGTATATGAACCATCCTCATAGAGTTAAGTTTCATGATATCATCTATACTTATATAAAGCTCAATGTGTGTGTGTGTGTGTGTTGGTGCTCTACAGGCCAGACCGTTTGACCTACAGCTACCAAATTTGGTACATGTGTACCTTAGAGGTCGGGAATGTGCACCTAGGGTCGCTTTTTTTGAATTTTTAATTAGATATTTAATTATTAATTAAAAATTTACTTTCCCGCCAAAAAAATCTTCCATTTTTTCCCAACAGTTATGAAACTAGGGTTATCATTTTTCGACCGATTATTTCAAACGATTCTGTTTATTTTCTTAATGTTTTATGCATTTAAAATTAAACATTGTTAATTAATCTATCTTTCATATTCACTCTGAAGTACTTTTGAATTAAAATAACACAGAATAAAGGAAACTAAAAATGTCTAATCTGCATAGTGTTACCCCAACTGGTGTAGAAAAATTCACGCATTTGCATTACCATAACTGGAGTTGAAAATTCACGCATGCGCATTGTGTTCCGATTGTTTACATTTATTTTCAACGGAAGCGGACCACAGAGAGGAGATCTCTTTCTCTGTGAACCGGACTTGATTTAAATTATTTTTAGGTTAGTTGTATGCTTTTGTAATTAAATTGTATTTGTTAGTTTAAGTTCATCGTTTAAGTAATTTTTTTTTACCAGTTTTCGACCGATTATTTTAAACAATTCTGTTTATTTTCTTAGTGTTTGATGCATTTAAAATTAAACATTGTTAATTAATAGACCTGCTCATGATGAATCTGAAAAAAATTTGTTGACAAATTCTTGAGATATTGCATAAATTAAGAATGATATTCTTTAGTGCCCATAAGGTTTAAATGCTCAGTGACTCGGTTTTCAGAAATCATATTACAAAAAGAAAAAAGAATGCTTTGTGTCAGTAAAAAATATTATTATAGTAATTGCAGATTAATCATTTCCACTTTAATTTAAAGCATAAATTCTACGGGAGCTAACAGAAAATTAGAGATACAGATTACGTTATGACTGAAGGTCTTTATAATATTATGAGTGAATTGAAATTTGAAGTTTTAAAATATTTTAATGAAGAAGCTATTAAAATAAGAATTACATAAAATATTTAATTTTTAAAATTTTAACGAGCATTAAGATTGGCGAACCGGCTGGTCGCCAAAGGCGGCTAGTTATTTATATATTCTGTTATCATTTCAATTATTTTAAAAGGAAACACATGCTTTTTTATCCCTTTTTTTTTACATTTTAATGCATTATAAAATGAATAACTTAATTTAAAATAATTAATAATTAATGAAAATCATAATAATTAATTTTGCAATTTTTAAAAGGAAATGAAATGCATCTTTGGCTATTATGTCTAATTAAGCTTTCTGGTGTATAAATTTTAAAAGCATTTTTAGTTTGAGAAAAATTCATAAGTATTTTTAATACATTTTTTTTTCTTTTCTCTATAGGGTATGGATGTTATTTTTCAAGTTTCAATAGCTTTATTGATGGTAAGTTCTTTGCTTTCTAATAACAGGTTTCATTTTCAGTATTTATCAATTACTTATGAATAAAAAAAAATCTTTTGCTATATTTGCTGATTCTTATTTTATATTTATTATTCTTTTTCCTTCAGTGGTTGCATGTTATACATGAACATGGAAATTTATCAATGCTTTTATTTATATTTTAGATGTCACAGAAGGAACTAACTGGCGTTGAAAATTCAAGCATGCGCATAGTGTTCTGATTGTTGACAATATTATCAACGGATGATTCTTGATTTAAATTATTTTTAGGTTAGTTGTATGTTTTTGTAATTAAATTGCATTTATGTTAGTTATATATTTTTTGTATTTGCTTATAGCTTTAAGTACATCATCTTTTAAGCAGTTTTTTTAAACCTGTTTTCGATCAATTATTTTAAACGATTCGTTTTATTTTCTTAGTGTTTGATGCATTTAAAATTAAACATTGTTAATTAATCGATCTGCTCATGATGAATCTGAGAAGACTTTGTTGACAAATTCTTGAGATATTACATAAATTAAGATATTCTTTAGTGCCCATAAAGTTTAAATGCTCAGTGACTCTGTTTTCAGTAAAAAATATTATTATATTAATTGCAGACTAATCCTTCCCACTTTAATTTAAAGTATAAATTCTACGGGAGCTAACAGAAAATTAGAGAGATACATATTACGTTATGACTGAAGGCCTTTATAGTATTATGAGTGAATTAATTATATGACTACCAAATTTTGAAGCTTTAAAATATTTTGATGAAGAAGCTATTAAAGTAGGAATTGCATAAAATATTTAATTATTAAAATTTTAATGAACATTAAGATTGGTGAACTGGCTGGTCACCAAGACTAGTAGCATATAAAAACATCATTGTTTGGTTCTTTTATCTTTAAACTTTTGTGTATTGTAACTTCACTTTCTTAAGCATCATGTAAACTGCACAAATATATATTAAATAATAATCTGATTCCTTAATTTGCAATAGAGGAAAAGTCAACAATGTAATTCATAACTGAAAGTCAGAAAAATATCTAAACTGTCAAAATTCAGGAAAAATTCACATGATTATTAAATCATTGTCATTAAAGTAATAATTTTTTTTAATTTTAAGATTGTGTAAAATCATTATGCTGCAACAGTCACAAATTTTTATCAAAATATGATAATATTTCATTTAATTTTCTCATTATTTAAAAACAATTACACTCAGGAGCCCATTTCTACTTTTCAAAGCATATCTATGTGAAATTTGCCAGACCTATGTCTAAAGGCCTCTCATGTAAAATGCTAAAACATGTAAACATTCATCTTTAATATTAATAGAGATAATCAGTAAATTACTTTGCAGCTAAAAGTAAACACAAATATATCAATAAGGAATTACTTTACCAGCACAAAAATTAGTATTATAAAAGTACATTTTATAATCACATTAATTTGAAAAAGGCTCAATACAATGAAGACCAGCATATTTCCATTACAATGAAAAGTTACTTCAAATTGCTTAATTTTAATTTTTTGATAAAATATTTTAGATTGACCTATAAATAATGAGAAAGAAATTTCAATTTCATTGTATAATTATTTTTATTTATTATTGTTAAAACAAAGTTTTCAAATTCAAACTGACATTTGAACTGTTCCGATTACACAGTCTAAGTTAATGAATTTTCAATTTACATACATAAAAAAATACTTCAGTATTAAAACAAAGTTAAAACGTAAATATTCATTAGTTGTAAAGTAAAAAAGAATTAAAAGCACATACATGTCGCATGTTAGGTTGCAGAACAGTAGCATACTCTCTAAGTATGTTCATCAACTCTACATGAAAGTCTTTAAGATCCTCTTTGTAACATGAAGATACCTATAAAAATAAACATAAGTAAAATAAATGTTAAAAAAACATATTAAAACTGGAAAAAAATTCTCAATAAATTTATAAAAGTTATATCAAATGTTTAGAATACAATATAATCAAAATAATATAATATTACCAAAATATAATCTTACAAACAAAATATTGCACAATTATTTGTTTATACAAAGATAGCACAAAGAGCCGAATAAGTACAATCCAAGAAATAAATCCTATTTAACTTCAGTTTGGCAAGGCATTTGAAAAGACAGTTTGAACATTCCTATTTTTTTCCCCCTTATTTTATTTTCACATTCAATCCAAGAATATAGACAGACATGCATACACTTAAAATAAAAATGCAGTGAAAGGGAGGTGGAGCAATATGAGCCTCCTAAAATTTATAAAAAAACATTTGTCAGATTCTGTAACTCTTTCAAATACAATATTTCCCGATTAGAAATAAGAGATAAAATAATACCTTAGTTGTAAGAAAAGTAGAAGAACAAAAAACATTAAACAGCATTCATATATTACTGGGGCAAAAATTAGACATCTGCTTAATCTCAGAGAAAAATACTTATAAATGAGGAATACAATCATGAAATATAGTAATCGACGTATTTATCCTTCAGAATGAACTAAAAAAGTCACACTAAAATTTTTACCAAATTGATGAATGGTCTATGAACAGTTATGATAGCAGGTACCATCAATGAAAACATCTTCATTACGGGATCACTTATTATGAACATATTTACTACACCTGATGAACATAATCAATACTTGAAAAATTAACTAAAAATCTGAGGAAGTTCATCCTGAAATCTTTGAATATTAAATTTTGAACACAATTTGATTTTTCTTACATGCTTAAGAAGTAAAAGAATAAAACTGGAACAAAGTAAGTACCCCTACTCTATTAAACATTTCCACATTTTAACATTTCCATATTATTTAGAGCATTAGTCCTCTTTTAAATAATAATTTTGATCTATTCGACAAGACAAAAAATATATACAGAATATTATCAATTATTTTAGGATGTAACAATAATCAATAGGAATATATTTACCTGAGCAAGAAAGTTTACTAAATCTGCAAAATTTTCATGGAATTCTTGTGGATCAAATTTGAAAAGCTCCAACTGTGCCTTAAAATGTTCATATTGTTGTTGGAACTAAAAATGAATAATTTAAGGTTCAATAAGAAATAACATAAAAATAAATAAATAAGAATAAGGAAACGAAAAAACAGAGGAATTTTCTTTTCACATGTATAGCACACTTTTTTTATTTATCTTCGATACGATTTAGAAATAAATACACAATAATCATGACAAACACTTTGTTTGCTAGTCTATAACTGGAATGACAGAATCATTGGATAAGAATGTGCAGGAACCAATTAATCAAAAAACGAGTATGCAAAATAATCTGTTTTCGGAAAATAAAACTTACTTCTTCATAATATGATGGTGGATCTCTTTTTATAAGATTTTGAAGTTGTAAAAGAGAAAATGTTAACTTTACACTAGTTCTTTCCTTCATTTCAAAATGTTACTGAGTTTTTAATACATAAATTATACAGTTTCTTGATTTCTACAATTTATACACGAATCCCAATATAAACATTACCACGTGAAGTGTATTCACTTCACTTCACCACTTCACAATGCAATGCAAAGAACGATTCACACAGTTTGAAAAGAACCTGCCAAGTTGTTACATTCATATTTAATGACATTTTTGAGGTCGTTGTTGCCACTCACCATTAAATTTTGTATTTCTTGTTTCTTTAATTCTACTCTTAGCTTATTCCAATTTGGAATCTGGAAACTTCTCTTTAGTTTAGGTTACGGAAAAATTGGAACAAGAATTATTCTATTGATGTGATTACGTTAACTTACGCTTTTTAATAGTATTTATATAAGTTTTCACCAATTTTATGTACGTATTCTATGCAAAATAACTTTCTCTACTGTAAATAGCCTCATTATCTCTGTGTTGTGTTATGAAAATAAATATATTTAGAACGAAAGGAGAGTTTGCATTGAGTCATAATAAAATTGGCGTCCTCGACAGGACAAATAGTACTCAGCATTACGTTGTGAGATAGAAGTAAATTAATATATGAATTGGATAGTACTTCCGATTACTGAACTGGAAGGTAATTAATTCATGGATCTTTTTCTCACTTATTCTGAGTTATTTATTATTGTAAGTGAACTATTTTCAAATTGAAGATATTTGTGTCGAGTATATTTGTTCAGATTCATTCACATTTAAAATAAGTAAAATGACTCAAAAGGCAGAAAAAGCAGAGATTGAGGCTAAATTAAAGGCTGAACAATTAAAGGTTGAAAGTAAATTAAGAAATGAAAGAACGAATTTAAGACGTCTTTTTACTGTATCGGCAAACACGTTCGATGATATTCATCATAAGATTGATAAAGTAAAGGACATTCACATTAAATATAACAAAGTTGTCGAGAAAGCTGAGCGTTTATTTAAAATTGATGATGAAATTAAAGAATGTATTATTTTTACTGATGAAGAATATGATACGACGGAATCATACAGAGACAGATTTACCGAAATAAGAGTTGTTTATGAAAAACAATATACACAAGATGAAAGTAGCTCTGTAGTTTCCAGTAAATACTCACATGACAATTAAAATTGCCAAAATTACGTATGAAAGAGTATGATCTAATACTTAGAACCTGGGTTGCGTTTTGGGGACAATTTTGTCGTATTGATGAAGATGAGAATATAAGTGTAGAAGATGTTTCAATATTTATTATCTTCGTTAAAACCAAAAACAAAGGCTCGTGATATTGTGGAAAGTTACCCACTGTCTAAGGACAATTATGCGAAAGTTATAGAGCATTTGAAGTCCCGATTTGGGAGGAAGGATTTACTGATTGAAGTTTACATTCAAGATTTATTAGCATTAGTCAACAGTAAATCGAATATCAAGTTAAATGGTTTGAGGAATTTTATCGGATTTTGAATAAAACCCATTGAAAAGAAGTTTTTTTATCTGGCTGTCCCAGTACAATTGGCATGATAATTACAAAATGCAAAGAACTATATGGATAAAATTTGGTAGACAAATTTAGAATCTAAGGTGCAGATCCATTTCAAATATTGAACCAAATCAGTCATTGAGCTAATGTTTATCGGTCTGTATTTTCTCATAAATGAAAACACGATCCCGGAAACATGCATTAACTTATGCATGCAAACATGCAATATATTAAATTAGTATATGACCTTGCAACTAAAATAAGTCACATTTTAGTTTCAATCGGTCAAGATTTTTTTTTATTGCACTACGAAGTTTAAAACTCTCTAGGAAACTCTGAAAAACAAATTCTGACTGCCCGCCATGACTTTCATGGATTTACCCAAGTTTCGTAATTTAATGCGGAAAAATTGGAAATAACATTTTTTTTAAACATAGAATGCAAGCAAGTTGTGGCAAATCTACTCCGGCTATTTTTCTTTAAATGACCTGGTAGTATATACAACTTTTTATTTTAATAAAACGTGAAAATATATAAAATTAAAACGCGGCCAGTCGAAATCTAGTTAATAATGCCATATTCGTACTTTAACTGCTTCGTTTATGGCACTAAAACTGTAATGTAAACAATGGTTTGAATTAATATTTCCGGATAGTAGTATTAAATGCTCATTGCTGATTTTGTGATGATTTATTGGGGATAATTTTGTGACATAGTATCCATAGTTTTTTACATATAAACAAATAAAATGTTTCAAGAGAAATTTACTCATAAAAATTTTATAAGTTCTCTTATTTAACTTGACCTCTTTCATATTTGTAAGGATGGAATTTCTTACTTGACTTTTCATGAATAATAGTAATATGCATGAAAACGTAAAAATGTTAGATTTTAATCTACTTTAGGTAATTTTGTACTGTACACTTGCGTGCGTTCGACGACAATGTAATATTTTTTTTTTTCAAAACGTAAATATCAATTCGAATTTTAATTATTTCAACACCTGGACATTATTTGATGAATAAATGAGCCTTATCAGTTGTTATTCTTGCAAAAGCAGTATAACTTGCTCACAAGAAAAAAAAATGTTGAATACTGAATTTTTTGCCTGGATTTAAGCACACTTTTTCAGTAAGAAATGCCGATGAAAAACAAAATTTAAATTCATTAAATTTTATCAATAATTCTCATTATCGGGAAGAACTGATTTTACAATAATTGTAACATTGAAATATGAAACGAAAGGATGGTTAAAAACTGGAAATGATAAGTATAAAAATCTTTTAAAAATACGGTCTTATTAATATACTAGAAGAGATAAAGTAATAAGAATAATAATAAATCTGAAGTTGAAAACGAAATTCGTTAAAGCGTAATTTTCTGCTAATAATAAGAGAAAAAAAAACGAAGTGATGGTAAATGTTTTAAAAAAGAAGCTTCCTTAACATCGACTGTAGACTACTTGAAACATACAAATATGATTTAACTATACTTATTACTATTTTCAGATCAAGCATTTATAATTTTTTATCATCAGATATTTAATAAACATTTTTTTTCCATATTTTGATAAATAAAATATAGTTTTTTATATTTAACATTTTCTTGTAACACCGAAAAGAAATTGTGAAAAATCAAAGGAATTCCAAAATAAGAGGAATATATATATATATATATATATATATATATATATATATATATATAT
>JAPMOR010081792.1:962476-982692 GCA_026543865.1 Argiope aurantia
TTGTTTTGTATTTTCCTTTCTGTTAAAATGGTATATCTCTTGGGCCTAATTTCAGGGGATTTTCGGGTCACGAGGAATCATTATTAGACTTAATTGTCTGAATTTCCTTAACAGAAAAAATCCCTTTTTTTGAATCCCTGCATGAGGGTGACCCTTAAAAAAGTCTTCACGTCGGATTCTTTTTTATTTTTTGTTATATATTTTTATTTGGTTTATTTGTTTTTCCCATTAACTTGATTTTTATACTTTTGTATCAGTTCATCTGTGTTTTAGAAGTAGCTGCATTTGCGCTCTCTAAATACTATGAAGTTTTTACCTGTTCCATTTTTGGTTTTAGTTTGAATAGGAAATAATTTTTAGTTGCGATTTCTAAACTGTTTTGTTTTCGTTTTCATTTTAGTTTCGTTTTCAAACTATTTCTTACTTTAGATTGTTACTTATGTATATATATATATATTCAATTTAGTTAATTTCCAAGATTTTATCTTAATTTAGCCCATAGTAACTTCATTCTAAAAATATTCTTTTATTTCGTGTTCCAATTCCACTTTCAGTTTAATTAATTCCTCTGTAAAACTAATGTGCCATCAGTACTACGTATCAAATGAAAGTGATACTTCCGTTGCCCTTATCAAAGGTCAACATATGTATTCCATAAGACTAGTGATCATTTGTTTCGCTCTTCTTTACTTCTTCTTTTGTGCCGCGCTGTGGCGGACGTGCATCCAACCCCACATTCTGCTTCAACCAAAATAATGTACACACACACACACACACACACACACACACACACACACACACACACACACACACACACACACACACACACACACACACAACTTTAAAATAATAAATAAAAAGATTATAACTTTATTACATACTACTAGCCTTTGGTGATCAGTTGGGTTTGGGGATGGTTATGTTTAATCTCAGTTAAATTGCATAGATATAGCTTCATATCCATGATTTCGCCAAATTGCCGATAGATAAAGTCCGGTTATTTTAATTGTTTTAAATATTTTTCGCTTATTATGTACATGTATCTTTTCTAAAGGAGACCAGCACTATTAAATCATGACGCTATTAAGAATGTACATGTACATCATCTACCCTCTAAATTTCGGTGCATTGTGACTCCTTTTACTCGTCTTGCAAAATATATAGATATAAAAGAGAATTCTTCTTCTTTAGCTTTAAACAATGGAAGAAGATCACACGATTAAACATTAGATGAAATAATAGAATCAGTTTGAATTTCAGGACAACAGAGAAATCTATTCTTGGAAATCGCGGAAGAAAAAATGCCGAATTTCAATAAAAATTTTATCAAATGTTAAATTGATATCATTTTTAATGATAACTTTTTTAAATTTTGGAATAGAACAAAATTTATTTTTGTGCATTAATATTTTCTGAAATTATTTCTGAAAAGGCCAAAATTTAATTTAATTTTGAATTTAAATTTCAAAAAAAAATCGCTCCGAGATGCACATTTCCATTTTCTAAAGCATATATGTACTGAATTTGGCAATTATAAGTCTTGTTCCAATTAAATAGTTTGGCCTGTAGAGTGCCAATACATATGCACATTCATTTTTATTACTAGTAGAGACTTGTCATCTTGGATGACCTATTAATTTGGGTATATTGGTTATGTTGCATATTAAATAAATCTCATATGCTTCACAAATATATCAGAGAAAGAAAGTTATTTTGAGTTTCATATTGCGATAGGCTGTCAAATTTTATTTTTTGGAAGCTTTGCGTTTTGTTCACTTACTTTGTTATCTGCCCCTTAAGCTAAGTATTTTTTAGTTTCAAATTATATGCTATATATTTATCAATCTATTAAATTTGTCCCGGATCTCATCCGCAGGAAACTGACCCATGATATAAGTGCGTAAGTGACTGAAATAAAGATATTTAACTGCGTTTTGATATAAACATGCAAATAAAAATTATGAATAACGAGTTAAAATATTCAACATCTGCTCACGTTTCCTTATTTACTTAGAGACAGTGGCAGATTTCGGATTAAAAAGACTAGACAACTACCCAGTATCGTTATTAGGACTCATAGGAGCCTATTAAAATATATTACTAGATTATTTGACAAAGAAATAAATTTATTGAAAATACAAATTCTATTAAATACAAAACATTAGTATGTGCCGAATTATTAAAATTACTATTAAATTAATTGAAATATAATTCATTTCATTCAATGAATTGGAATATTCATTATTCATTTAATTGTTTAAGTTATGTTTCACTAGTAAAATAAGAATTTTTAATGTCAGATTTGCTTGATATTTTTTTATTTCCTTAAAATTTATCATAATTATTGAAAGCATATTTATCATAATTTATGTGTAAGGAAATCATTAAATTATAATTATGAATAATTTTTCAAGAATTTACGAAATTTCATAATTTAAGTGTTAAAATAAATAAATAAAAACGAATATATTTCTTCAAATTTAATAAATAAAAAAAATTAAATAAAAATAAAGCATTATCATGCGGATTGTGAAAAAGTGAAACTAAATTGATCAGTTAATAAAAGAGGGGCCATATGATGAGCTTTGCTTGGTGCCACAAAATCTTCAGATCTTCCTTTGCGTGGGAAACTTAGCTAAAGATTCAGTGAAGAAAAATGAAATCAGAAAATAAAAAAACGTTATGATACTGCCAAATAACATGAAAAATGCTCAGTATTTTCATTCCTTAACTTTCAAAAATGGCGGTTAAACTTGTGACTTATCAACTTTTATTTCAAAGCCTGCGTGAATTTCATTATAACAATTAAAAGTATTGCTGAAGATTATGGGATAAGCTGATAAACTTTTTGTATAAAGGCAATTTTTAATGATTATCAGGATATAAACCGAAATTGCACGACAGTTAAATTAATGACTTTGAAAAGATAATATTTTTGAATAAATTTCACGGCACAAAAATAATTTTTGTGAGATAATATTTTAATCAATTATTGCGGTAAAATGTCAAAATTTAATATTTTAAGTAATTAGAAATATGAAAGAAGAAAAACGAATTTTCTCAAGTACTCTTTTCCATCTTCCATATCTCTTCCGTTGTGTACCAACATAGACACAAAAATATTCGCTTTTAATATTTATTGAGAATATGTTTTAATAAAAGAGCAATTAAAGCAGGCGTAAAGGTTATTCGCTGTCGAAGATATTTGTTTAATGTTTAATTTTCATTCTAGTTTAATTTTATAAATATAATTTGATATCAGTCCGAAACAATAAAAAGAATAAAAAATTCTTGAAATTAGTCTATAATAATTTTTTTTGAAAAGCCAATTTGTGCATAATATATCATCAAACGCATGACGCGAAATCTCTAGACGTAGGAAATTGCGGTTATAAAAACAGAATACAAGTCATTGAAGTTCTGTTTACTACAGTCATTCTTATCTTTTGTCTACCTGTACTCCAATGAATGTGTAACCGGCGCGTTTTCTGGACGGGAAGTTTAAATACAATCGAAGTTCGAAAGTTGAACAGCTAATCAAACAACGTAAATAATGCTATTAAAAACGTGGTATGGAAGCAGAATTTCATTTTGACTGCTGTCATTTTTTGCCCTACTGCATGGCGGACATCCTATTGTAATGTAAGTAGTAAAATATTGAAAAAAAATCAAATACCACGAAATCAAACTGCATTATTTTCATCTCTGATTACTTCATCATTTGTTTTGGCGTGTTGCCAAATAAGAATTCGTCTGAATACCTTTCTGTTAAAATGCTTTCTCCAAAAGTTGTAACTACTGTATGTAACTTGTTTTAGCATTCCTTTTGTTTCTCACATGATGTGTTACTCGATATGTTGCAATCATATATTTATCACTTTTAAAATTCTGATAAATATACATAGAATATTTATTGTAGGTAATGTCAATGACCTATTGTTGATTAGTTGTGCATAGAAAATTTTATTTTTAGTAACTGTCAAAAATAAAAGAGTAGAAAATATTTTGCTCATAATACAAATATCACAGAGGCTGTAAATTTATTTTTAATACTTTGAATTAATTTTCAAAATTCTTTAACACACTGCATTGCATAAATGCATTAAGTTTAGGAAATTGAAAAAACACTTGTGACTGTTAAAGAAGATGAAAAAGAAGAGAATTGTAACTCCCTTTATGTAAAATAAATCGTCTGTATTTATTTATTTAGTAAAAAAAAAGTCAACTTTTTAAAAAGGTTACTCGATTTTACATAAATAAATTCTAATTTCATTCCAAAAAAAGTAGATATACGATGTAATTATAATGAAAAACTTTGTAAATTCAAAATTATGAAATTATGATATAATTTTTACTTCTTTAAAATTATTAATTTTGAAGAAGTTAGAAAAATTTTCTTTTATTTTCATTTTATCTACGTAACATTTTTGACATTCTTAAAAATATAGATGATATATTTTTTATGTTTTTTTTTCTTTCTATCAATAATTCTTATTTCTTTGATATAACTAATTTTGAAGTTGGAAAATAATTACCTCTAATTTTCATCTTATTTACCTTATATTTTTTGCAATCCTAGTCAGAAATACAGATAATATGCTTCTTCCCCCCCCCCCCCCTCAATAACGTGATAGATTGCGGCAGTTTACTAAGTTTTATACATTTTGCTTTTTGAAGAACATCCTGAAATAAGTCGAGTTTACAGCTTATTTCAGTATGTCTTTGTTAAATTTCACCATACAAAAATTCTGGTTGTATAAATTTTATAAAATTTTTAATATGTTTTCTAAAAACGTTGATGTCTTTATTATTTTCTGTAATTGTTTTTAATATTAAAGGATTAGAATTTTAAATTTCTATTAAGTTTTTTAATGCTTTTAGATCGAATGTGTTCAATTTTTATATTCATGAAATGATTTTTTAAAATCATTTTTAAGGTTTTCTATTTACAGCTATTATTAAGAGCTATTATGGAGGGATTTTTTGTGTTACATTTCCTTTTAAAACAAATCTGTATTTCTAAAAGCAAATATATGTACCTGCGATTTCCAGATAAATTTATCACACTTACAGTCAAGAAATTTGAAGCAAAATTAATTGTATTGATGATTAAATCCTCAAATTTTAAAATTTGATGATGGAAATTTTTTATTTAGTATTTTATATTGTTTTGTATGAGTTCGTCTCATCTGCCTGTAATATTGCTTTTATTAATGGCAGAAAAAAAAATCAATGCAATACCTAAGAGAATAAAGTAATTAATTACAATAAAATTTTAAAGAAATTTGTATTACATTTTTAATATTTACTTTTTAAAAAAATTTAAAATAATTTTAAAAAGTAAATAATTTAAAAAAAATTAAAAAAATAAGAATTAAAACTTAAAATTCTTGCATGCGACATTCTTACACTATTTTTTTAGATTATTATTCGAACATTTCTCTGTAATTTAAAACAAAAACAATCAAAATATGTACCTTTTTTCCAGTGACTTTTAATAAATTATTTCCTTGAGTATTTCGAAAACTGTTTTTCATTGATTTCACAACAGGTAACTCGGTTTCGAGGGGAAAAGATTTACTTCTTTGCTGATTTGACAAGATATCAAATTGCAAAAAACATTTAGCAAATTTTTTTTATATAATTTGTTTTAATAGCATTATTAGCTGCAACTTTCGAATTTCATTTTTTTTTTGCGCTCTCTCTCTCTTTATTAGCAAGTTTTTTTGTTTTTAATTATTTATTTCAATTTTTATCGTTTGTACATCATTGTGTCGAAGAAAAGTAATTGTGCAAAAACAATTTTTTTTTTTTTGCTTCATTTCCATAGCTTTATTTTATGCTATTGGGATTTTGATTCCTCTGACATTCATTATGTTATGATCATTGCTGTCTGGATTCGGCTATAAAGTAAATAAAATAGCCAACAGAAAACAGGAACTAAAGATTGATTCCACAGTATTAATTTAATGGTATCTAGAAATATTTCTGAAATAAACAACAGTGAATTCTGAAAACACTCATCGTTGTTTCGCATGACACATGCATTTTAAATTTTCATGCATTATGTTGAATTTCTTTCAGTATTTCTCGATTACTTGAAAAAGTAGGTATCCTTGGTAAGAAACAATTTTCATATTCCTCATTTTTTTGTTGATATTATTTTATTTAGAGCAGTTTTATATACATGAAAATGTTTATAGGTTGTAGTATCAGTAAATTTCGACAAATTTGATTTAAAAAAAAATCGTTGAAAACGATTTACAATGCTGTCATTGGATTTGGAGCTAAAAATTTCCAAATTTGGCATATATTTACTTCTTGCCATCTGACCGGGTTCAAAATTACAAGGAGCGTTCCAAAATAGCCTTAGAATTACTTTCTAATAAAAGCTAATATAACTAAACTAAATTGATTAGAGATATAACTGTCAGTGGGCTTGTAAAGCATCATGAGTCACAACAGCAACACAAATTAATTAGTAGGTGCTTATTAAGATAAGAATTTTTTAACATTTTAATTAGTTTTCTACTTAAAAGTTAGTTGAAATGTTAACACTTTTCACCGATAGCTTTGAAGGATGTTATTACATAAAAAATAGTTTTAAACCACGTTAAAAAAATTTAAAAAAATGAACTTCCCAACGATTTTAATTTTAACTGAAATGTTATTTTAATAAATATTTGAATGTTTCTTATATTAAAAATATTACAATGTATATTATTAATATTATATATATATATTAAAATTACTATATATATTATAGTACAGCAAAATAAAGTCTACTATTGAAAATGAATTTGAATGCCCTAAAGATAATTTTAAATTCATGCTTTGATAAATGATGCGATTTTTTTTAATTTGTAATGAAAGAAACGGTTTTTCTGTGTAAAGATTTGCTGCAAAATAAATTTTTAAGATTCAAGTAATACATTTAACATAAAGTCATCAAAAATGCAATTTCTTTATCATTTATTGAAATTGAATATAGAGGATAAAAATGTCCTACTGATTTTTTTTGCCAGTGAGGATAGTATATTAATTTATATATCATTTGCTTTTAATTTTGATGCAATGTTATTAATTTAGATATATATTATTTAAATGGATTTCATGTATATATTTTCATTAATTAGTATTTTAAAATTAATACTGTGATTTGAAATATATATTATAGTACAGCAAAATAAAGTCTACAAAGTATTTTATAATACAATCTACAAAAATATAGATATATTTATAAAAAAATGTTATACCAATTTACATCGAGCGGAAATGCTGAAATAAAAATATTGTTTTTCATAATTTCACAGCTTATATAAAACAAAATTGTTAGTCATTTTTTTTTTCCTTTTTCAACAAAATATATTGTAAATTTCTCGAAATGACCTTCTGTTTTTGAAAACCTATCCCGTATTTTGCAAAGCACAATCTATTGTAATTGGGTTACTGAATGAAATCAATGTGATTGGGTTACTGAATATTTTGAAGGAAAAGATCGCTTAACTTTTCTTTGTAGAGTAACTTGTAACTGCGAAAATATTTTCATTATCGTTGTTCATTGAATTTCAAATTCCCTAGAGGTCTTTTGCCTGCTTGTTCTCTGAGCTTTTTTGCCAAAACTGAAAAAATCGCAAATATTTGTATTGACAACAAATTCCTGTTTTAATCTTTCTAAAAAAATAGAGCAGGAGGGTAAGTTTTTACTGATAGGAAAATCCAATTTGGGTGGCCAGCTGTATTCTGAGGTTTTGAAACTATACGACATCTATTAAAATACTATAAAAGAATGTTGCTGATTATGGGAAAATCTTTCTGTTATAATCACAGAAACGCATACTTTCAAAGTATTTACTAAAACTGACCTAAGCAAACAAATTTTTTATACTACTGAACGAGAAATAAAAGATGACAAGAATTGTAAAAGTATCGTGAGGAATTCTCAATTATCTTGAGGGATGGTGGAATCGTTGACCTTTTTATGGAAAAACTGAAAGCAAAAAAAAAAAAAAAAAAATCATTTAGAAGGATATTTATTTCTGTCAAAGGACATAATTTCAACCACGCATTTTAAGGTAAAAATTTATTTTAATAAAATTTCCCTCAAAGGATTAAAATATTTTTTGCTAGTATATCTTCGACAAGGAGCTCGAATCTCATTTAATTATTGTTTAAAGTGAGTATAACAGAGTACGCATTATGGATTTTCAAACCATTTTGATTAATAATAAAGATGAATATGTGTATAGGCATGTTGGCTCTGCACTGGCCAAACCGTTTGACCAAGAGTTCCAAACTTGGCACATGTATAATTTTGGAGCCGGTGTCCTGGCATAGGGGTAGTGCGTCTTCCCCGTGATCTGGACGTCCCGGGTTCGAGTCCCGGTTTGGGCATGGTTGTTCTTTCGTTGTCCTACTTGTGAGATGTGTGAATATATTTTCCTGTAAAAAGGGGTTGAGCAAGCGAATGAGTGATGCTTGAGTAGCAAAGTCGTACTGTTGGAGCTACTATAAAAACTAAAGACGCTCCCCCTCCGGCTTAAAATCGCTACCTTTGTAACAGCGGGCTTGTCCGTGGCAAGTGCCTTAAGAAACAACAACATTATTTTCGATAATGGGATTGTGTATCCAGTGGGGATTTTTTAAAAATTTTTATTAGAATTTTAATTAATTAAAAAGTAAGTGAAATTTTGACGTTTCCCAACTATTTCTTCCGAAAATATTGCTATACAAAAATGATTTTTGGATCATCTTAATGATAAAGAAATTATTTTTTCCATCAATAATATTAATTTAATAATCTTGCAAATTTGGCAATTTTTAAAATATATTTTGTCTAATTTTCATTAATAGATTATTATATAGTTGCTGCTGAGATTCAAACTTTTCCCTCTGATTAATAAATATGCAATCACGTAATTTTAATTCATTGTTGAAAGCGAAAGAAAAGTGATTCGGTATAGTGTCAGCGTTGCTCACAAAATGAATAAATGGTGAAATTAGAATATCGCGAAAATTATTAGACAGATGAACTGGGTATTCATACTTATAATGTGTTTTTGAGGTTATATTATTGATCTAATTAGAAAGGTTCATGTATATAATGAACATAACATATGTAAAACAAATTAGCACAATTTTATTGTCAGATCATTTGAGTTGACACCCTAAAGTAATATCTGTACAATTGAATGAAAATGAATTGAAAATTAAATGCAACCAATATCCTCAGTAAATGAATTCGTCGCCAAAGGCAATTAATAAAAAATAATTCATATTTACTTCTTTTTTCGGTTAATTATACATTTTCATACGATGTAGTAAATAGGTTGAATTTTTGTATTTTGTGTATGACTTCAAAATTATTTGAATGAAAATGGGTTGTATCTGAATAAAAATATATGTATCTGATTTACAACCTGTTCCGAACGGAACTCGGGTCTAAGTCGAGGGGTTCTATCGTACGAATCGAAAGCAGTCTGTTCACGTAAAGCTACCAGAAAATCGATGGAATTCTACTTTCCGATAATTTTTTAAGAGAAAATCTATTGAAGAAATGAAATTACAGTTATGAAGCTTAAAAATGCCATCAAAATAATAGATAAAGTTTTCTTACTTTTGAAATCTGTTAACTTACTTCTTCTTTCCTACTTTGTAAAAAAAGCAATGCATTCCTCTTTTACAACAGTCTCTATTACATGCATTGTACGTCTAAGGCTGTATAATTATTTTTAAGATATTTTTATTTTGCCATTAACTTTTATGATAAATATACATTTAATTTTTCAGGTAATGGTGGCGGGATTCTGTGGATTTTTCTGTCTGATGAATATGCTGGCATTTGATATTGGAGAAGTGACCGCTGAAAGCCAAACAACTGCATTATACCACGACAGTCCAACAACAAGCTGCCGTATATTCGAGAATAGTGACATTATAGGATTGGTTGCTTTTTGTTCTGTATTTCAACCCAATGAAACCTCCTACATCCTCCCAAACACAACAACTCGACTTCAACTTTTCCGCGTCGTTAACTTGTCCACAAATATTTCTTTAGCCCCAAATATGGACCAGTTGTTAGTTTTAGAGATGATTGCCTGCAATTTACAGAACATTACAAGTGTCATGTTTGAAGGCTTGAGAAACTTACAGAGAATCTCCCTCATGAAAAATTCCATAATTGAACTTCCTCTTGATACTTTCCAACACAATCCTCTTTTAGAAAGTATAGACTTGTCAAATAATTTTCTTTTTTCTATTGATAGAATAACTCATTCTCTCAGAAATTTAAGATTGCTAAGGAACTTAAATTTGTCCAAAAACAAAGGAATAAGTTTCGTTTCTAATGAGGATTTTAAACCTATGAATAATACTTCACTAAAATCTTTGGATTTAGCTGATTGCATAATTGAACGCATAGATGATGAGGCCTTTAAGTGGTTTAACTGCCTGGCTTCGCTAAATGTGTCAAGAAATCTTCTTGGCGACATAGCACTTAAAAATTTGAGTAATACTCTATCTCAAGATTGCTTGAAAGATTTCCGAGCTTCAGAAATGAGGGATGAGATGTATTTTTCTTTGCATTTCTTGTTGTGGTTGACATATTCTGAAGTTGAATACTTAGATTTATCAAAAAATAAGTTTTCTTATTTCCCTTTAGAGGGGTATCGTCAACTAAAGATATTGAATGTGGATTACTGTGGAATAACATTTGCTCCTTACCAAAAATTTTCTGGAATGTTCAAATTGGAAATTTTGTTAATGAAACAGCATTTCATAAAAAATATAAACCAGCAATTTAAGTCAGCTGCAAAATTAAAAATTCTAGATTTGAGTGAATTTTCAGGAGAAATTACTCTAATGTCGGTAAATATCGCAGGTTATGCTTTTGAAAATCAGAAAGAACTTGAGATTCTGTACATGAATTCTTTGCCTCTAAAGAATGGGATTCTCAAAAATATGTTTAATGGGTTATCAAATTTAAAAGAAATTTATTTGAGCAGATGTTATATTCCTCTCATAGAAGAATATTCTTTCGAAACTTTAGAAAATTTGGTTTCCCTTGATCTATCGAACAATCTGATAAGTGAGCTAGCTAATAATACATTATTTGGACTTAGGAATGCGAGGAAAATATTACTTGATGGCAATCGATTGTCATTCTTAAACAACAGTTATCCTTTTGAATTTACTCCCAAACTGGAAGTGTTAAGCTTGAACCAAAATAAAATATTCAGCTTTCCTAGTGGAATGTTTCTAAATTTAAATGTTTTGAGCATTATTCGAGTTGGCGATAATTTTATGCAGCCTTGGACAGAAGAGATTCTGCCTTTTTCTGGAAATTTAACGCTATTTATGCTTAGGAAAAACAAAATAAGCTTCTTTACTAAGCTCATGTTGGAAGATCTGAACAAAGTAGAACTCGTTGATCTTTCAGGAAATCCAATTAATTGCTCCCACTGCAGCACTAAAGACTTGCAGATCTGGTTAGAATCGACGAACACTTCATTCGTGAAACTGGCATCAGAAGAAAATAACTTTTTGTGCCATGAACCTCAAGAATTGAAAGGAATAACTGTTCCAAAAGCGGATCTTGACTTTCTGGATGATTATTGCGTTCCAAAGAAAGTGGATGTAGCAAAAATAATTTATTCGACAACTGTACCTTTATTAGTAATTACCATTATTCTGGCATTAGTGTGGTACCGCTGGCATTGGAATATAAAATATATGTTATTCCTGGCTAGATCGAGGACCATGACCTACAAAGATCAGGTGAATGCTCATCGATATGAATTTGATGCTTTTGTTTCTTACTGCGATAAAGATTTGCCATGGATTAGAAACGAATTACTTCGATCTTTAGAAACTGAAGAAAATAGAATCACTTGTTGCTTACCTGATCGGGATTTTATCGCTGGATTTTCCGTTCTTAACAACATTGCTGCAGCTATAGAACAAAGCAGGACAACTCTTCTTATTCTTAGTAACGAATATTTAAGTTCTGATTGGTGTAAATTTGAAGCCGAAATAGCTCAACATAAATTATTCGAAGACACTAGAAATGGCTTAATTTTGATTCTTTTAGAACCTCTTCACAAAGAAAAAATTACTAAAAATCTTCAGTACGTTATTCAGACGCGAACATGCATACAGTGGACTAAAAATACAGCTGGACAAAAGTTGTTCTGGAAGCGTCTACGATTGGCAATTATGAATCCTGAAGAGAAGACCTGGTTTACACACATCACGTGA
The DNA here is from genome assembly GCA_026543865.1 of Argiope aurantia. Taxonomy (NCBI): domain Eukaryota; kingdom Metazoa; phylum Arthropoda; class Arachnida; order Araneae; family Araneidae; genus Argiope; species Argiope aurantia. The sequence continues at coordinate 974,732 of JAPMOR010081792.1, forward strand.
AATTTCAATTAAAAGTGATTTTATTTTATTGAGATCTCTGTAAACAAAATTATAAAATCATATGATATGAAAGCTGTTTTTTTCCCTAGCTTTGAAGGAGCATAAAAAATCAGAAAATGGAATGAATTTTGTACCAAAAGTTAAATACAATCCTAAATACTTTTCTACATAAATGCTGTGAAGATACAGATATTTCTCATATTGATAGATCAGGTTTCCTATATCCTCTTCAAAAAAGTTGTCACCTGTGATCAGAGATAGGTCTCAACGCTCCTTTGAAACTCCTGATTTCTCTAGAAATCGTTTGAATCTTCTAATCACTTATTGCCTTAGACGGCCTCATTGTGGCGATGGAGTTTCTCTGTGCGGAATGGGTGAAATACGTCGGGAGTTTAACTTCTGGTAGAGCTACCCAAGGTGTGAAGGCCATTCCATTATGGCAAGTTAAGGTCTACTGGCATTGGAGCTAAGCCAGACTTCTATTTTTGGTGCTTTAGTCTTAGGACACAGAAGCTTCCCATTTTCCCCATCTATGAAATATATTACAGTCTCCAAAACCTAAAAAATATTGCACTGCTCACATTCTTATTTATCTAGGCTTCTCCAAGCAGGATCTTATTAACAATCCATTGTTAATATTGGACTTCTTCAGGATGCACAATTACATGGACATAATATTGCTCTGCTTTTCTTGGAGATGTGCAGCAGCAACAACAAGCATTTACACTCCAAAATCGCTGGTATGCTGTTCGGCCAGTTCGTAGTCTGGGATATTAGTATTCTCCATTTCTTTGAAACTATTACAACAATTTGTTGAACAAGATTTTCTATTACAACAATCTTGCGTCTACATCCTTCTTTATGGAGAATGCAGTTTAGAGCCGAACATAATTCCTTTTTTCCTGGAATGGCAGAACTGCTTATAATATCAAAATAATTATTACAGAATAAATAAGAAGCTCTAAAGGAACTTTAAGGCCCATCTCACATTATTGAATGGCAACGTTTCTCAAAGAAGGGATAGGAAACCTGGACCACCAATATATGAATCTTCATGGTGATTTAGTAGTAATCATGTTGTACATAATTTTCGATAATCATTTCATTTTGTTCTCTGTTTTTGTCTTTTTTTATGGTTAATCGGAGTTGGAAAAAGAAAATCTATAGTTAAACTATTTTCTCATACATTCGAAACGACTCCATTATAGCAATTTTTTTAAGTGATTTTCATCATTACTCAGCACCTTATATTATATATTGGATGGTTGCTATATCGAAAATTAATAATTTCTTTAAGAAGTGATAACAAATATGATTCTGACATTAGGATGATATTAACTGGGAGTCACTTTGTTAAATATTCTTTTTAAACGTGTTGTTTGGATAAAAATTGATAGATTGAAGAATATTTTTTAAATCTGTCTTTTTAAAAGTGTTGTTTGTATATAAACTGATAGATTGAAGGATATTTTTTTTTTAAATCTGTAACATTTACCTTAGTAAATTAGTAGCAATTATTCGACCTAATTCTAGATGATTCAAAATTATATTTAATATAATTAGATGAGTACTTGAAGATCAAGGAATTGTATGAATATCTGATAATTTTTATCATTTCATTGTAAATATGACATCAAGAGATACGGTGAGAAATGTATTTGTTGTAAATATTGTGTTGACTTTTTGTCATTATATAGGGAAAAATATTTCTAGATGTTGGTGATTATCTTTATGGGTGTTTTTAAATAAATATTTAAAATTCTTGTTTGATTGAGAAATATTTTTTGCAATTACATCCTATTACAACATTTCCCCCCCTCCAGACAGATAATTGCTTCTTTTTTTTTCAAAGTTTGAATCTACTGGTTCATTTCAAATTTTTTTTGAGATTCCTAGAGAAAAATTGACTAACACTTCTATTTTTTAAACTATATGAACTTCATAGCATATGACGGAAATGTCGTCGAGATTCGACGAAGGAAGTTACGTTCGTTAACGGAAAAAAAATTGAAAGAGCGATTTCTTACATTTCTAAATTTAAATTTAAAAATTAAAAAAAAAATTAATTTTCTGCAAAATTTCTCTTTAGATTATTAAACTGCGAATAAATAATAACCTAATATCAAATGACTGAGATTCATCCTCTCCTTGGCATGTATCTGCAGCTGAAAAGAATATAGAATTGAAATATTCAAATCGTATTTCATTCTTAAGATTTGTATGAAGACCAGTTTATCTTCTAATATTTGAACCCAGTCTTTTACTACAAATTTTATTTGGGGATATTCATAAAAAAATTTCAGCATTTCTAGAATGTATCAGCATGCCCTTTTTACAACTCCATTAATGAATATAATATTTTTCAGAAATTTGTTTTACATCATTTGCGAATAATTGTATTTCCTATGAGCTTGAGCATAATATATTTTTTCAAAATTTTATATTTTTGAGATTACCTGAAAAAAAAAAGTCAACTATTAAAACGTTGTCTAAATAATCGAAAAAGAATAACTGTTTGACTTCCAATATCGATGAATCTGCGCATTCTGTTAATATTTTGCCTTCTTTATTAGAAAATTTAGAAATGTTTTCCTTTCAGGTATAGTGGTTTCTCTATTATACAATATTTTTGTCAATCCGGCATTTTCAGGTTAGAGAGTGAGGAGAATGTAAAAACGTCATACGTAAAACATTAAACGTTATGGACTCTCTTAAAAATTTTCTGTGGAAAGCTGTTGTGAGGTAACTTTGTGGCAACACTATAGAAATGTATTTGAATCATGTGACGTTGCGATTTTTCAAGTTACAATACAACTGAAATCTTGTCTGATAATCAGTCATAAGCATGTTTCGGCAGCTGTCCGAATTACAAATGTAAGCAGTGATTCATTTTTTTATACGTAATAAGGTGTAATTATACTCAAATTTATCGGCAGTTACATGAAGTATATAGTGAAAATGCAATGTCATGTCAAATTATCGCGAAGTACAATAACTTGTTTGAGAATCTAAGTACAGATACTGATGATGAACGTGATGGAAGATCATTAACTGAAACACATTCTGAGGTTATTGTAGGGCCGCAATGGCCTGCTGGTAAAGTTTCGGCTTTGGAACGAGAGGGTTTCAGGTTCGTGACCCGATTCCACCGAAGAACCGTCTTGTAAGTGGGTTAGGTGCACGTTAAATACGTCCGACCAAACGTCTTCCCGATGGTGTGGTGTGGAGAGGGGAGTGCCAGCTCAGGTGTCGTCTTCGCCATCTGACCGCGGTTCAAAATTACGAGGTCCGTCCCAAAGCAACCCGAGTGTTTCTTTAAAACGTGACTTTAATATACCTAAACTGAGATTATTGTCCGCGGGAATGACGTTTAACGAGATTTCTTTGCGCAAAACATTGAAAAAGGGTTTCGCCTCGTATAAATAGCAGAGATAATTATATCGAAAATGATTGACATCAATATAGAAACTTATAAAAGTGTTTGTAATAACCTTTATCTCTGACTTCTTACTGTTGAACTTTAGATCTTGATTGAGCTTCAAGATACAAATAAAGTTATAATACATAAACACCATGATCGTTAAAGTCTTTTTAATTCAAAACGGTGCCCTGTATATTAGAAAAAGTACCGTGTACCTATAACAAAAGTTACTATGCTGAATTTATTGAAGCAGATTACAGTGTTCTTGTGGAGAAATAAGGAAGCTATAAAAACTTTTTGTAGCTTTCTATTTGGACGTTTGGACAGATTTCCCTTACTTTTTTTTGGTAATACTTTTTGGAATTTCCTTACTTTGTTGCTGGGGATGTTGTAATGTGCCGCAATAAATTCAGCGTAGTTACTTTACAATCGGTACACTTTATTTCTCTGGCTATACGAGACTGAACCTGCGTACCAAATCTTATCTATCTAGCTTTTTACGCTTTATAGTTTTCATGATCGTTTATGCTCGACATCCGAACGAACGGATTTCATCTCAATGGATTTACGTCAAAATTTGGAAGAAGCGTAAAAATTTGGCGTAAAATTCATACACCAATTTCCATTCGTTAAGGTTTTTTTTTTTTTTTTTTTTTTTTTTTCAGTTATGGCATTGACAAGCAGACAGACACAAATCCAAAAATGTATTTTCTGGATTCAGGACGGAAATGTGGAGATTCGTCGAAATCTCGAATTCAGAATTTTAGAAGATTAATATATTTTCTCCTTATGTACTTCGTATACGAGAAAGTAAAAACTAGTTAAGTTTTCACGTTTTTCTCAATAACTTCGGCGCAAAAGTTATTTTAATATCAATTTTTAATTTTGAAAAATTGGCTTTTCTGCACTATTTATTTTATTTTTGTACATTTTTTCTCTGATTGTAACAAATTTTTAATATATACTAGCCGCCTTTGGCGACCAGCCGGTTCGCCAGTATTACCGCTCGCTACAATTTTCAATTAAATATTTTAAGTAACTGGTCTCTTAATAGATTCTCAAATAAAACATTTTTAATCTTCAAATTTTGATAGTCATACCAAACTTATACTGTTGTTTATATCGTTTCGTTCAATTTACTATATATATTTTGCTAATTTGTTGTCATTTCAGGTAAAACTTCAACTTTAATTTAAAGTGGAAATGATAAAATTGCAATTAATATAAAGATATTTTTTAATAAAACCAAACGTCTTATTTTATTTATCATCTTTATTGTTATTTATTTATTATTATTATTATTGAATATGAGTATTGCAAACAGAATCGCTCGGTATTTAAGTCTTATATGAACTACAAAATATTTTTCATATTTTATGTAATATCTCAAAGAATAATTCAACAAAAATTTCTCAGATTCAGCATAAAATTCAGTTTTTAGTTTTGCTTTCAAAAGGATTGAAATGAAATCAATAATAATATTTTGTTCCGATCTATAAATATATTTCAAAAAATATAAAGTCTAAATTTAATGCAGTAAGGTATCATATTCTGAGAAGTATTCTGGACACAACAAATTTTAAATAAATGAATGAATGTTTCTATTTTCCACAATCAACTAAGACTTATTTATGAAGTTTTGAATGTTAAAAATTTAGAAAAACTCAACATTTTCATAATCTTAGGCCAATTAATCTTGAGAAACCTGCGCGCTGATTGGCATATTTTCTTTGAAACGATCGATGGAAAATCTAAAATTATCCTTTTTTATTGAATAGAGATATTGAAATTTTCATAAATCAGTCAGTTTAAGTGATTGATTTAGTTGATTGGAAATTTACTCTTTTTATTTAAAATATTAGTGTTTCAAGAACATTTTGTTAATCGTGATTTCCACACCAGAAGCTTTATGTAAAATCAAAAATTCGTTATTTATTAGAGCATTTATTGAATCAAGTTACATAAAATATATTCATTTTCCATTTAGACCATTTTAGCAGATCTGTGTCTTACTAAAGGTTTACAAATTAGCTGCGTGGCCCTGATTTGAATGGATATCCTGTTCATATTAAACAAAACTTGCCTTAAAATAAAACGGATTTATTGGATTAATAATATAAAGAGTGTAAAAGATCATAAAATAATTTTTCTTGAATTTATTTTTTAGAAAAAAATAATATTTCTTATTTGTTTTATTTCCTACAGACACGTGCCGAAAATTATATTTTTGCAGATTTTATTTCCAAAAAGATTTAATTTATTTTTAATTGGAGCTTTAATAAATGTGATGACAACACTTTGAAAAAAGCTCATTTTTTCCCATGAATGCGAAACGTGCTTTTGAAGCTTAAATTTTATTTTTATTTTGTACGAAAAGAATTGTTGAAAATACATAGTTAAAATATTTATTTCAAAATTCATTTAAAATAGAAATTTAATTCTGATGTTAAAAAATTGGTATCATTTAAAAGATAAATTTTTGATCATTAACCTCATGTAAAAATCTTTTGTTTTTGTGCGGTAATATTTTCGGAAGTTATAGCTGAAACACGCCAAAATTTCGCTTAATTTTTAAATAAATAAAATTCTAATTAAAAATTCGAAAAAATAATCCCCAGGTGCACATTCTCGGCCTCCAAGGTATACACGTGCCAAATTTGGTAGCTGTAGGTGGAATGGTCTGGCCTGTAGAGCGCCAACACACACACATTGAGCTTTATTATAAGTATAGATGAAAGTTTACAATATTTTTTTTTCATTGTGTTTAGTTACTAAATTTATATTCTCACGTGTTGCAGTGACATCAGATACTTTATCTTTGTGTAACTTATCACTTGTACATAATCAAAAGTACATTCTAAAAACAAAATAAAGACAGATATTTCACGTTTAAGATATTATTATGCTAGAATATTCCCCGTCTAGAAACGCAAATTATTTTTAAAAATTTTTTTTCCATGAGACGAAAAGGCAGAATCTAAATGAAATGACAATCTCACACAGGATTTTTTTAGTTATATTTTATTATACCAAGTTATGATCTATAGTTGATTCAGAAAACTGGATAAAAAATCAGGTTTAAATTAATAATATTAAATTAATAATGTTAAAATTTTCTTTAAAATCATGGTTAAATCCTAGTCTGATAGAAAAGAATATACAATATTCGTGTATTGTATTTATTTTTTTTAAATAATGTATTTCAAAATTCTATTTAGAAATGCTACAAATTAACATTTTTGTGGAATTTCATTATTTGTTTCCTTTTCTCTGGGTTATTGTTGGGATTCCTTAAATAATTCTAATTTGAAGATACGAAATTTACTATCAAAATCATACCATCTCTTATAATGTAATGAATCATCACAATGTTTAAAGTAACGTTTGCTTAGACTTAAGGTAACGTAATAATAATATCTCGTTTTTATTAAAAATACAAAATATGATTTTTTTAAAGATTAACGATGTCTGCTTTATTTAATGAACTGGAACTCCGCTTCACAACTATTTCTTTTTTGTGTGTGTTCCGACGTCGTGATTAAACCGTGAATGTCTTCTCTTGTATTTCATTTTACATAGTAAATTTTAATAATATAGTAATTTCTTGTCAAGACCTATGTTATGTTGCCATTAGATAATAAACAATTCTGGCGCTGTGAACTAAAATATTAATAGAAACTTGTCAGTAGGTTTTGGATATGGTGGAATCAATTATACAGTGGATGCATTGTTAAACATTAGATGAAATATATTATTTAACTATGGGGTAGATTATTAATTTATTATGATAACAGTTAAGGGAAAACGAAATAGCGAATTTATATAAGACTTACCATGTTTAATTCCTGTACTCGGAATACGAAATGGATCAATCAGCCTAAAAGCCTTCTTATAATATTTTTGTTCGTTTGTTTATAAAAAAGAGCTACGCCCTAGTGAGTTCTGTATTATTTTGTGGAATGTAAACGATACTGCACATTTTTGAGAAGGAATGAGAAGTTTCGGTTTTGATTGGATTGTTAGAGTCATTCTGCTGGGGAAAAAATCAAATTTCGAATATAAAATAAAAATTCTTCATCTGTATTGCATTATTAATTCCATAAAGACGCTTTGTAGAATTTTACGGTAAGGTGCAAGGGAACTATTCAGGTAGCTATATTTTACCTTAAAATTTTCTTTGTCTCGTAAGCGTGAATCTTTCAGAAAATTGTATAAAAATAGGCTTCATTTAATATTAATTTTTATTTTATTTAAGTGAATTTTTAGTGATTATAATGTGTCCATCATTTATGATCTATTTTAATTCTTAATTGAAGGTAATAAAATTCAATGAATCTATGAACATAGTCTGGTATTGCAGTTGCTTTAAATGTTTTTACTGTAGTTTTAATTCTATAAAGATTCTCCTTAATAATGTTAAAAAAATGTGCAACAATTTTAATCAAGTTTCTTTTTTTTACAAAGGATAGCAAATGCATTTGTCTGAAATTGATTAATAATTATTTTAATAGAAACTCTCTCTCTCTCTCTCCTCTCTCTC
>JAPMOR010081792.1:982792-1028986 GCA_026543865.1 Argiope aurantia
TATATATATATATATATATATATATATATATATATATATTACAAAAGATAGAAAACATAACTATTTTATTTAAAATAGATAAATAATTATTTTATATAGAAAATTGACAATTTTTTAAAATATTCCTGTCATTATGATAATTGTGTAGTTGTTCCAAAAAAATTGAAATTAATATAGAACTAAAAAACGTTTTTTCAAAATTGATAATCAAGATTTCACGTATCTTTTAGAAATCTTCACATCGTATTTTGAGATGATCGGATACCTCCTACAAAAATTACCAATGAATTATTCACTAAATGCCAGCCAGTTACAAAAATAAAATAGTTATGAATTGATAGTGTTCAATAATAGTTATCTCTTAGGAAACATTAATTAGGAATTGCGGCAATAAATGAGAATTTTTAATATAAACCGAATAAAAAAATGATATAAATTAGAATTTTACACTGATATTACCATTTATTTTATCCAACACATGTTCTATAATTTATTTACGGATCTTTTATTTAAAGATTTACACACTTCCTTTCATAAATATATGAATATATGTGTATTACGTTTTTGTTTGTTTGTATGTTTGTTTGTAAATATTGAAAACATAACAAACCTATTTTAATTTCTAATTTTCGCCCTTTAATATGCTAAGAATTTGAAATTTTGTGCACTTCTATGTTCATGAAGGCAATATACTATTTTATATTATCTTAAATTAATTTGAATTAATAATTAATTAAATTAAACTAGTACTGAGTTTGTGGGATAATATATGTTAAGATTTAAAAAACAGAAAATTAATCAAATAAAAAAAATCCACTATTTAATACACTAAAGAAAGAATGTTTGTAAAAAAATGTTTAATATAAAATGGTTTACTTTCAGGTATGGAATACGAAAATAGCTTTGGAATCTCCAAAGACAAATTACTAACGCATTCTGAAATACCAAATGGCAGAGATTCCACTAAAAATGTAAGTATTAAGCTTTTTTAGACTTCTTAAAATAGAAGACAAACACAAGTAAAAGTTTAACATTTTAAAATTATAAGTAAAAGATCAATAAATTAAAGTGCAAATAATATCTTTTGGGATTTTAGGACTTCATACTAAAGAGCAGCAAAATAAAACACAAAACATTTTTGATGAAGTGATTCTTATCAATAAGAAATTGAAAAAAAAATGTCTAAAATTTATATTTAATAAATATAGTTTTGTTCTATACATATTATGTTAATTCCATATCTAAATAATATATCTTAAAAAATCATAATATAATGAGAAAAGAAAAGAGTTTCTCTGAGCTCAACATTTTGAAGACTCGCAAAAATCTGATTCGTAATATAATTTGCAAATTTTCAAATGATTCTAAAGATTTATTTATCAACAGTTTTTTGTTTTCTGGTTTGGCAATTGCGAGTTAAAAATAATCCAAACGAATGGTATTTTGACGCGAATTAAGTACATAACAGCAATTTAATTAGTTTAAGATATTGGTTGCCAATTCAAACTGTGACTACACCACCGCATATCGTACCGGATAAGAGAAGAGATAAAAAAGAGTTCTGATATTGTCCTTTCGTGTTTAAATTAAAGACTAAGACTAAAACATTCAAATAAGAAAGTTACGGTTATTTAAAAAGTATATACCATGAGCTGTACAACATTAAGACAGCTTAAAATTATGTTGAGGAATACATTTTAAACAAGTGGAAACTTGGAAAAATATTTTAAATTTTCATTCTTTTTATTTAAACGAATTTTTTTGTAATTTCACTTAAGCATGAATTTACACAAAAGGATATGCTTGACAAAATTTTCCGTTGGATTTTAGCATCGTCTTTTGAAAAATTCAACTTTATAAAAAAATAGAAATGTGAAAACATTCTTGAAAATAACATTTTTAACTTGTTGAACTAGCAAGCAAAAAAATCCAATTCTAATTTTGATAATTCAGATATTATTATCAAAATCGGAAAATCATTTAAATTTTCAGAAGAAATTGGTGAAAATTGAATCGAAATTTAATCTTTTGTCTCAATTATTAAGCAAGATTACATTTTGCCATGGCTATAATAAACGCGAAAACTATTTTTTTTATGTTTTGAAATTAAATTATTATGCTTCCAGAAATCTTAGATTAGTCTAGAGTGTTCTTTTGTCTGAGAGTTTAGATAGATAGAAAAATACTTTGACAATTTTTGAGGACTGTGTGTTTGTCAATCAAGTCCAGTTTGTCAAGCAAATAATGAGAACTCAGTCTTGAATTTTTAATATTGCTATTTCATTTCGTGAAATACATATTTACGCGGAGCATGACATATTTTTTTCAAAAATATAAGAAAAATATTTTAATTTATGTATTTTTTAACTTTTTTCTTATTTTATGTAAGCTATTTTAACGCACTGCATAGATTTTTAAGGCACATAGTTTTTTTTTGTTTGAATTGTTAATCACAGAATAATAGTTTTCTTTTTATTTAGACGCAAAAAAAACAAAAAAAAAAACGATGCTCCAATTTTTTCTATTACCTCCCATTTTTTTTTCGATCCGCTATCCGGGAGCAAAAATAAGAAACTATTTTGAGTGGAAAATTCAACATTTTAAACCAGTAAAATTGTTACTATTTACCCATTTCAACATTTTTTATTATCTTTACATGACAAAACAATTAGATTCATCGTAAATAGCGGGTATAATGCATATAATTTTTTTCTGCGGTTTTAGAAGTTCACTTTGTTTCCCCTCCTCCAACTTTTTCATTTTCTCATATACAAAGTACACAAAGAGAAAGCATTTGAATTGTCAAAAAATTTGAACTTGAGATTTTTATCAATCTCTACATTTCAGGACCCCCCCCCCCTTCTAGAGGTAAAAAAACACATGTTTGGCATTATATTTGTCTGTCTGTGAGCGCGATAACTCAAAAAGGATTTGAGCTAAACGAATTAAATTTTGTATATGGTGTTTACATAAAATTTGCAGATACCTATCGAATTTTAAAGAAACTCCATTTAGGAAAACAAATCTGTCTGTCCGGCTGTCCGATTATAATTTGAGATTATAATTACAAAACGAATAGATGGGAAAATTTCGGTCAGTCTGTACTTTCATAAAAATGCACATTTGATAACTCAAAAGCGCACTTTAAATATATCAAAATAATTCTGTGTAAAATAATTCTTTAAATAATTCTGTGTAAAATTTTGATTTTAGTCGGTTGGAAAAATGGCGTTTAAAATACTTTATGATTTCTGGTACTTGTGTATTTATCACATAATAGCGACGTCGTACTCTTAATAGGCTGTTTGATAACTTATTCTCAAATGGCATGCATTTTATAATACACAAGTATATTTATTAGAGAGTATGCGATAAACATTCGAAGTGATCACTCCCGCTTAAGGAAATTCAATTTCAGCAGTTTGTATAGAATTTTGCATTTCGATAATTCATTTAATCGGCTATTTTATTTTAATAGGTGAATAATTAAATATTTCGATGCAAAAAATATTTAAATAATTTGAACTTTTTTATTTGATTTTAAAAATTGGAACATTTTTAAAATTATGGGATATTTTTAGAAATAAATCTGAACATTTTTAAAACTATGGGATATTTTTAGAAATAAGTTGAAACTGGCTATGATATAATCTGGCAATGGCTTATTTACTTAAAATTTTCATAAAAATTAAATGCTTAATGATGTACTCAATTTGTCGAAAGAAATTGTTGTCATATTATGGTATTTTTAAATATATTAATTTTCAAAGATTTATTTGGAAATGAAGTCAAAGAGTTTGCTTTGATTCTGTATTAATATATAGGGTGAATATGAAAAAAACTATCCCAATATATGTGACCATAACTATCATGCCGTTTACAGGAAAGGAATAAAATTTTGATTCAAATGTGTTTTGATGTATGTGCCCAAGAATCATACGAAAAACAACAATGCTCTAACAGTTAAGATTACAATGACCAAATTTCAAAATTTTTCAAATGGTAACACACACTGTTTTTTTTATTGGAATGTGTTCTCCATAGCAAAAATCAATAAATAGCTTTGGGGCAATATTTGTTGCACAAAATTGCACAATATTTGTTGCACACATCGCTAGACAGACTAAGAAGAAAAGAGAAAACAACTATGGTGTTCCCAACAGAAACGTGATTCCTTTCGATGTTGCACGTGCTTTGATGATACTCATCATTTGTCTTATGCAAAGTGTCATCGTGATTGAAGCAGGCCAAGTGAAAAATCGTGAGACACAATAAAATGATTTTTTTTTCTGTTACTTTTCTGCTGTTATTGTTATTTTCTCTTTCCTTCTTACTCTGTCTACCGCTAGTGATTTTCGTTCTTCAGGTACTGTTCCAACGCTATTTATTGTTTTTTTCTATGAAGAACACATTCCAATAAAAAAAATTGGTGCTGCCATTTAAAAAATTTTAAATTTCGTTACTGTAACCATAACTGTTAGAGCTTAATGGTTGTTTTTTATATTATTCTTGAGCACATACTTCAAAATGCCTTGAACCAAAATTTTATTCCTTTCCTGTGAACGGGAATAATTCCTTTCATGTCACACATATCGGGATAATTTTTTTATAATCATCCTGTATATATAAATTTGAAATTTTTTTGCGTTGAACTAGTAATTCTCTATTTATTTCATTATTATTATTATTATTCTATTTACCTAAATAGAAATGACGTATTAGAAAAAATTTCATTTTACAGACGAGGAAAGAAAAAGAAATAGATTTACAAGATTTAGCTAAGGAGTTTGCTGCTCTGAAAGTATCAGTTGCTGGAGTTTCCAACATCGTCGAATCTCGATCACTTATACGACGATATTTTTGGTGCATCTGTGTAATAGTAGTTACTGTATTCATGGGCTATATGACTACGAAAGTAGTACTGGAATACCTCAGCTATCCGAAAATGATGATTATAGAGGTAGGTACATTTTATCTGCCATATGTTCTCGATGCCACCCATCTGCATTTTGTGACCCATTTTTACAGAAAATCTCAAAAAATATTTTTAATAGAATTAAAGATTAAATCGTTGGCATGGTTTAAAAACCATCTGAAGTCGAAAAATAGAAATTTTCATTAGACACTAATAGCTGTTTGAAATATGTACTAGAAACACTAATTAGATTTTCACTTTCTCTCGTATACGTAGACAGAGAAAGTATAATAATCATCAAAAAATTCGAACTCTAGATTTGATCTTCATGTTTTAGACCTCCCTGAGTTCGAAAAATGTACTTTTCGGAAATGTCCATCCGTCTATCATTCTGTCTGGGACAAAGATAATCCAAAACCGCTTTGAGCTAGGCGGTTGAAATTTGGAATATGGTCTTTACATCAAATTTTGAATAAAATGTGTTCAGAAAAAGTCCATCTGTCCGAATATAAGTTAACACGATAATTACAAAATAAAGGGAACTAGATAGATAAAATTCGGTACACAGATTTTACACCTTTAGTATATACATCTGTCAAAATTTGAGAAAAGTCCAGCTACGGATTGCTTGTCGATCATTCTGTACTTTCTGAATCATGTAATTCAAAAACGCAATGAAATATATCAAATTTGGTATGGGTTATTCAATGTAAGCGTAGTGTCAAATTTTTGTTTCAATGTAAAAGTAAAACTTGTCTAAAACATGAATTCGATTTTTGGATACTATTAATGCAGGACCAGGATTAATCGCTAAATAACTCTCTAAGGATGACACAATAGATTCAGTAAAAAAAAAATTCTAAATTCACCCCGAAAGTTAATATTTTATATTATACGCCAGTGCCATGTAAGACGCTCACTAGCATGATTAATTTTATTAGAAAGTATGCTAGAAAGTTTTGGGGAGACCTCTTGGTTTTTCTAATAGAATCTAAATAAATAAATAAAATTTTCGACTAGGTATAGGTTTTTGTGTCCCTTGAGGGGGTGGCAGTTGGGCTGATTAAAACATGTTATTAGTTTAATTGTCGACTGAATGATTTCATAAAAAAATAGAATTTCTGTGAATATTAGGAGTGCAACGATTTTCCACCGTAATATTAAGGCCATTATTTAATAAATTAAATCATTATCCATTACTTTTAATAAGACTTTGAATTAGTAATTATTCATTTAAATAGTTTTGTCATATTTTCTTGAAAAAAAATCTGTAAAATAAAAATTTTTAATATAATATTTGTATTTTCCATCCATACATACATATTTATCAGAGGAGGACTCTTCGTCTCCGGTAATGATGATTTTTTAATAATCTTACCCTACGGCGGCAGTTAGTTTTTCTGCGTGCAGACATCTTGTTAGGTGCCTTTGGTGCCAACTAAGTATTTTAACTTCTAACTTTAATGTAATGAACCTTTCCTGTCTTAATTGTTAATGTCTTGTTAATTTTGTTTACTCTAAATAAATTATCTGTTTTTCTTTAAACGTTACTTCTTTTCTTAATCAATACCCTAGACACTGATCCAAATGGGATTGAATGGGCACTTTGTCCCACCCGGTCCTACATACATATTTAAAAAAAAAAACTTTTATATTTTTAGAAAGTTAGTCAGATAAAAAAAATAAAATTAAAATAACTGAGCAAGTTAAAAAATGTTTTGAAATATGAAGCTATATTGACCAGTTATTGAAAGAGGGTTCTCAAAATATGTATTATCTAGAACCTTAAAATGTCTACATCTGCACTGTTTGCATTTCACGTAAAATCAAGAATTTGCATTGTTGAAATTTTTTTCCATTCTCATAGACTTTGAAAACTATCAAACGTATATGCAAAATACAAGGTGGCAATAAAATATATTTCTTGTTTATATCCACTAAAAATAGTAAGCAGTAATTTTAAAATAATTTTTTGGAGCAATGATTAATTTTCCCTTTTCTTTTTTCGTTTGCAGGATACCATTCAACATAAATTGCCTTTTCCAGCAGTTACAGTTTGTTCTTTGAATCCAATCTCAAATTTTTATGTTAAATATACATCTCTGCAGAAATTTGTAGGCTTGAAGAAACTGATACATAGTACAAAAGCAGAAAGGTAAATATTGCAGGAAATTCTTAAAATTTTATTATTTTAGTTTTCAAGAATTCTTAATTATAAATTACTTCCTCTATTCATCTTAAATTCTTTTTTCAAAACAAAATATTTTATAAGTGGATCTTAAATTTTTACTTTTAACCGAATTTTAAAATTTTATTTTAATTTTTTTTTCATTTTCGCATTTTGTAATGAAATGACATTTTTCCTCTTTTTTTAATGCTTATCTCCGCATCCTATGATTCAAATCTTTTTCATAAATAAACTAATATATATTTTTCAAAAATACATCGATTTAAGTAAATAAATCGCAATGTTTACTTTAGCTTTATGTTTTACCTTTTTTTTCTTTCGCAGCTAGTAAAAATGATTCACCCAAATATTTATTTATCTTATTGATTCTTTAAAATATTTTTGTTTACAAATGAAATCCTCTTTGGACATTATTTTTTCTGAAATAATTCCCCTACATATTACGATAAAATAAAAGGAACATTTAGAGAATGATCTAATTAAAATGTAATTTAAAATTTATAGCTGCTTGCCCTATAATTATTTATACCTTGGGAAGGAATAAGATTGAAGATGATGTTGAAATATACATACAGCAAAACTATGTAATTTTGCATTCCTTCAAGAAATAAAAATCTATAACAATTGTTGTATATAATTGTTTTACTTTTTTATATTATACCTGTTCAAATCTCATGAGATATTGATTCATATCATGTCTGGGTCAAAAAATATTTCGGATTATGACTGGAAATGACTTTAAAAATCATATTTGTGATAAATAGTGAAAACGGTTTTAGTAAGACAACCGGTTGCTTAAATTATTTTCGAAGTTCAATTTTAGAAAGGAATCTCTTACAAATAATATTTGAGCATTTTCACTCACACAGTGGCGCAGTTCCATCATCCAAATTCCACAGATAATATTCCGGTTGCTCAGTATGTGTGTGTGTGTGTTGATGAATTAGTTAACAGACATGAGTGCTAAGAATTTGATTAATATAGAGATGCCGAGAACAACATTTAAAGTAACGTTTGGAATCATTCGGTATAGGAGTTTGCATAAGAGATGTCCATCTTTTTTCACCATTTATATTTCAGTTTCTTTCTCCATTAAAATTGTTCTTTATCCAAGGTATGGACAGCTTTATTTAAAAGTTGATGCCCTCACATTCAGTAGTCTAGTCGACTATAAGATTAGCATATACACTATCCTACATCTTTACATGAAACAGTATGCCATGACGATTTTTTTTTCTTTTACTATCACACATGGTCTGAAAGTGGTACCAAATCTTGTACAACAAATTCTGCTAGTAAAGAATTTTTGCAACCCATTAAAAATATTCTATTTGATTAACCTTTAGCGGCGCACTATCCTTTAAATTTTAAACCCAAACAAAAAGAAAAAAAAATTGTAAATAACCTATTTAGGCCTAAAGGAGCACACAGATTAAATTTCGGGAAGATTGTACTTATCGTTTGATTTTGTGAGTGTTCTATCACCTGGAATACTGCACCGTTAGAGTTCTGAAAAGTGCGACTATGAAGAGCGATGCTGTAAAGATCGATAATGAATAAAATCTCTAGAATTTGAATAAAAAAAGCACTACGTTATACCGTGACCCCCGAGAGATATATCTCTCGAGGTGCACGGTAATACGAGCATAGCAGATTTAGCACAGTGCACCACAAGGAGGCATGTTAAGATGTCTATTTGAGGGCAATTTTTGAAGCTGTTTTGTGTTTCGGAAAAATATAGCTGTTCTCTCCGCACCATTTTAATATAATTAATTTACAAAAAAATTGTAGTTATATTATATTTAAAATAAAAAAAATAGCTGTAATATATATATAATTAAAAATATTTACACTATTATATAAAGAAAGCGACGTCGGTAGCGAAACTCAAAATAAAGAGCAAGAAACTCGGTGCAGTCTAAATATAGATTACTAAGGCTAACAGAATTAAAAAAAAAACTTCAAACCCATAGAAAAGTTTGGTTATTTCTAAGAATTCTGAGCCTCCCAAATACTATTCCTTCAAATAAGTTCATTTCCAACGAAAAAAGAAGAGCAGGAAACGAAGACATAGGTTTTTTTCTCTCCGGCATAGCGTCTCGTCGAGTAACGCTCGCCGAGTTGACGCAATGTTCCAGTTGATGGAACACCTAATTTTATCGAACGGTTATACGCATGTTTTCTACTATATGAAAAATGTAAAAATATATAGAATAAATAGTTTTCAAATATAGCCACCAAAATAATTTTGTAATTATTTTTCTAACAATTATTTTTTACAAGGAAAAAAAATTAAGAATATAGTTGAATTTAACTATTTTAGAAGCGAGCAAAGTTAGGTGTTCCATGTAGTGGAAAACTGCGCCGCAAAGGGTTAAATAATAAAACTCTATGCTCTTCTTGTTTTATAAAACTGGAATTGTGAAAAAATAAGGTAATTTTACTTAAAAAATTTTTTTTTGAATAATCCAGAAACGTTTAGTAAATTTTGACAATTTCTTTTGCAGGCGCAATTTCACTCAGCGGGATGCGTGCCTAAACAAGCCTCTTTGCCGATGGGCGTGGTTTCAAGAGAAATGCGAATGTATCGAAAATCCTTGCCTCACCGAATTTTGCCTTGCTGAAAACAGCTCTCAGTGCCGCTGTTTGCCAGGATTTTGTGAGAAAGGCGCAATGCGCGTGGAGGGATGCAGAAAAGAATATATTCAATCGACCAACAAAAAGGCTTGTTTTTGCAACGGAGTCTCGAATCAAAAATTTTATGACAGTAATTGGGAAGAAGAGAATAATACAGGTGCCTTTTCATTTGATTTCATTCTTTTGGTTCTTCAGTTTTGAATTTTCTTAATCGCCAGAAAAAAAATTGCTACTACCAAAATTATCCTTTGACTGTCATAGGAGCTACTCTGAAAATTTTCAGATAACTGATGGTTCGTTTAGAAAGAAAGATTTCGTGGTATTTGTTTCATTATTTTTACCGATTTTCTACGAAATGTAAAATTTCAGTATGTTAAAGTATAGATAATAATGTTTAGAAACTTTGATTGAATCTGAATCTTTTAACAATCATTATTTGTATTGTTTGGACAATTTGGAATTCAATTTCTTTGCAATGATGTTGAAACACTTTCCAGAAGTTCTTAGTCGTTTCTCATTTATTTGTCAAAGTTCTTCATCTAATAATTAAAATCTACCTAAAATGGTATCCAAATAGACCATTTATCTGAGAACGGGCAGTTATATCTACTAAAACTCCGTCACAACTGTTAATATAAGGGCGACGATAGCCATCAATAACCTAAAAGAAGAGACTAAGCATCTTGTTGGTTCCGTAAGGCAACGCCTAAAATATGGGAGTTAAATCATTGCATTTATTTTATGATTAACTACGATCATAATTAATGTTCAATGCAAATTTCGTTTTATTAATAAATCGAGCAATTTTCTTTATATGTAGCATACTTATATATGCTTCTAATCTTTGGTATGCAGAATATCTCAGCAAAAAGGGTATAAATTTCTATAAAGATAATATACATTTAGATGATTCAGAATATTTCATTTAGATTATTTAGAATTAGAATCTAGCAATTCCAGTTCGGAAATGACAAGTGTATGTGGTAATGAACATAGAAAGCAAAAGACAGGAAAGGACACCATTCAAATGATTATTCTATGTGTATGAATATGAGGAAATATAAAGAAGATGTTCAAATTGCCATCCACGAGTTACGACACCGGCTTCCACATTTTGGGTGCATTGAGATCCGGATATTCTAGAAGATTCTTTCCAGCAGTTATCTGTGTAACAACATATTTGATAGCCTCTAGAAGAAGTAGTGAAGGAATTGTAGATATAAGGATCGAGGGAGTCACTGCTTGCACTGGACCTGTTGATCCATTCGAACAAGGACTGGACCATCGAACCACCGAATTGCCGGTCACTGAATCGGGGCTAATCCAATTCAATATTGATCAAATGTCGCTCTAAGTGGTTACTAGCTTCAAGGCTGAAAAAGGAAGGCCTATCATACTAGTGACATATTGAAAGAATCATCGATGCACAAAGGTATTTGTCGTCTAATACTTATGTAGGAAGCTCCGTTTGCTACTGAAAAGCAAGTAATTTGTACATCTCAAACGGCCAAGCAATAGGTATAGTCCAATAAGATGATCCTCCACAATCACACCTAAACACTTACAATACAATGCTTATGTGCTTTTTGGCTTGGTGTCACATGGAGATTATTAACCACACACGGGCGTTATGTTGAATGAAGAGCTCCTTCTTTGTGAACGATATCTTATCTGTGTATAATGCAAAGGATTAGAAAACAGGTATCTGTAGTGCGCTTTTGTAGATACCATTATGCAAAAGTTATCCGAGGTGAATTATCATATTCTTCAAAGGCGCGGATGCGCTGTAGAGGATGTGGATACATATCGTTTTCAATCAGAGTCCTTCAGACGTTGCAGCGAATATCCCGACAAGCTGAGCTACAGCTCGCGTATTTGAAGATCTATCACAATCTCCTGAGTGCCCGGAGTTTGTGCCGCTCATTCACGATTCGTTGAAAAGAAACGCTGATGCACATGTCCAAATAGTTTATGACTGGGAATGAACCTTATCGGATACTGCTACACTTACAAGAATTGTGTGACTCGCTTTTAGCATTCCACAGTTTCTGCACCTTCATTCTATTTACGCGTTTATGTGATAAGGCATCCTACAACTGCGGCGTCAATGTGTAAAATGAGGAATCTTTTCAAGAACGCTCGGGAATACCTCGTACTTGCGATACAAACATTTCCAACCCAACATTGATATCTGATTTCGAGGCATTAATTGTAATCTCTTTCCCCCAGAAGTTTGTAATCTTGGTGCTGAGATATCATCCTGCATGTTATTAAATGTCTCCTTTTATATATCATTAATAGATTAAATTAATAGCTTACTTTTGTCATAGGTTTGTTTGACCTAATTGAGGACGAAGACGTAAAGGAAATCATCTGGCTCGTTAGGGAATCTGAAACGTTTGATTTGTTTGATATTGACGAAGCTTTGCAACCAACTACAAAGGAACTCTATCGATTCGGCGAGAATTATGATAGTTTGATTGCATCTTGCACGTTTGAAGGGATACATTGTTACAGAGAGTATGTCTTAATTGTGCATTCTTTATAAGTTGCTTTATATAAGATATTTTCATTCCATGCGGTTTTTCTATGCACACACAAAACAAATAATATGTAGAAAACTTAACAATGGTTATTATTTAGAAAAATATATCTCTGAAGATTATGAAAGTAATGTGCAGAAATTTTTTGAACAAACTATCTTATTCGAAAAGCGGCATGAATACAAATAATAGCCACCAAACAGAATAGTTCACAAGCGTACATTTTAAGGTCAAAATTAAAGATGCTTACTACAAGTTAAGATTACTTTTAGTTGTAACGAAGATAGAAAAATCTGACAATATTATTCAAGAACTAATGAATACAGTGGAAGACTTCGATATCGCACGTAATATAGTTTCCCATGCATAGACAGTCTTCAGAAGCAACAGTTTATATAAAGATTGGAATCATGAAAGATAATCACCAAGAAAGCAATATAAAAATATTCATTATGCTGTTATTTCGCAAAAACACTTAAAACTACAGATAGAAAAATCTGCTAAGAACATAAAGAAACGCAGCTTGATACTTGTTCTTAATAAAAACTAGAACCTCAGAAAATAAATTTCTTATGAACAAAAATTATAAATTTTCTGATATTTTTAACAACCAATATTTAAATATTATTAAATAAAGAAATATAATAAGCTACAAACGATTTAAAAACTATTAATAAAAATTAAAGTTTATAGGATGACCGAATTATTTTCAAATAAAGGAAAAAGCCCACGGTACTGCGTACTGCTTTCATACCAGAATTTTTCGCATTATTGAAACTTTCATGTTATATAATTACAATTAAAATCCATTTCAGGAATTTCACTGCTCTATATGATCCCACTTATGGAAGATGCTATATGTTTAACTATGTTGGGAAGAGTGCCTCTGGGGAAGAAAAACCCATCGAAATAGATACTTACGGAAGCAAGAGTGGTAAGCATTTCCAGCATTTGATAATTTATTATATTTAAATAATAAGTTTAAGTAAATAAAAGTTTTATTATTTTAATTGAACATGCAATTTCCACAAGCTCAATCTAAACTGTTTTTGCACCTTGAAGTTGTCAACTTTCCTTGAAGATAACTGCGATATTAGTAATTAAAGTCAACACGTATTGCATAATTAAAATGCCACAATACTATCTTTTTATCATATTTCAAGCTTTTTCTGGATTTCTATATTACGAGGTCCGTCTCAAAATAGCCCTAGTGTTGCTTTAAGCGGGACGTTAATATAACTAAACCAAACCAAACTAAACCAAATTCTGGATTTCTATATAAAGGGACCCAGAACATTCATTAGTTTATAACTGTTTATAAATGAAATATCTACCACAGATTACTTAATATCTTCAGATCAGAATCCTTACTGAAGCTCACGTAACACTTTCCAAATATAGAGTGCCCCAAAATTAACGCAAGATTTGAATTTGCCATCATTTATGCTGTAAAGTATTTGCAACCCCTATTAAAAAATCATTTGACAGCTGTTAGTTTAGGGTTAATACAAATGGAACAATGGATAGAACAACGTGTTAACACAAGATTTGAAATAAAAAATACAGTTCTTTTTTCTGAAATACATGTTTTTATTGAATCGTACAGTGCACAGGATAGGGTTATGTATGGAATGACACTTAGGGCAAATGACCTCCACGGGTTTGCTGGCACAGGCGCACACTTTTATCGAAATTTTCCATAACCATTTTGCATAAATGTAGCTGAATTTTGTTGATGCAGCGTTGAATTTCCTCCTTCAATGTACGCGTGCTTTTGGGCTTGTTGGCATAGAAGTTTGATTTCAAATAACTCCATAAAAAGAAATCCAATGGTGTTAAATCACACGATCTAGGAGGCCAATTCTCAAATTTTCGAATTGTGGTCGCCGATTTTCAATATTTTTGAAATATTTTTCAATAATAAAAATGCGTTATTCTATTGAATAACGCTCCATTTTTACTAATCCTAAGCTATCAGCTATCAAATGGTTTTTTAATAGGGTTGCCAACACTTTACTGCACAAATGGTTTCAAATTCAAATCTTGCGTTAATTTTTGGACACATTTTATATTAATGCACACCTCTCATAATACGTATAATAAGCTTGAAAATACGATTTTAGCAAACCGCCAAATAGAGACTTCATCTTTTGAATGAAGTAATTGTTTTAAATTTTGCTTTGATACCTTACTGAAATATCTGTTTATCTCTCTTTTAACTTAAATATAAAATAGCCTTCAATAATGACTATTTTGGTTGCAATTTATTTCCAGTCTTTTTTAAAGTTACATTTAATTACCATTTCCCGAACTTCATAAAATTTAAATAAAATAAAGTAGGGTTTATTTGTATATATTCTAACTTATGAGATGTATGTCTGTTACATGGCTTATTATTCTAAACATATTAATACTAAAACTCTTTTATAGGTTTTCTACTGTGAGAGTTATTGATATTCTCGTTAAATCTTGTCCCCATTTTATATCCCCCCCCCTTTTATTAAACATCATTTTTATTTATAGTACATCTATTTGCGCTAAAAATTCTTTCCAGGTCTGCAGCTTGTGCTTCGCGTAGCTGATCATAACGTCCTGGACCTCGTTCGGCGAGAAATAGGCGCTAGAATAGTCATTCATGATCCACACGTTCTTCCTTTCGTGGCAGAGCATGGATTGAATTTAAGACCGAAAGACATGACAGCTCTGGAACTCTCATATTCGACGATACAGAGATTAGGGAATCCGTGGGGTAACTGTAGCGACGAAACGACACTGCCCAATGGAGATCCCTATTCATTATTAGTAAGAAAATTGTCACTATTTTGTCTTATTGTAAATCACTTATAAAAAGCATGTAAGGAAATCTAATGATTATTTTTGAGCAGTCAGACAATATTAAATCAGCGGAAGTAATCTCGTCAAAACTTTCTAGCATACTCTCTAATAAATGTGTTATCGCAGAGAACGTCAAGCATGGCACTGGCGTACAAAAGTTAAGTAATATCAACCTTTGGCATACATTTAACATTTTTTCTGAATCATCGTGTTGTCCTTGGCGAGTATTTTGGTGATTAATTCCTGACATATGGCTGATAGTATCTAAAAATTGAATTTGACTTTTAGAAACGCTTTAAGCAATCCGATTGAAACGAAAATTTAACACAAAACAGCATTTATAGTCACAACATCCCTTACTAAATTTGAATTATTTAAGTCATTTCATTTTTCAATTATCGCGTTTACATGTTTCTGTAAGTACTAACCTACATATGGTTATACACACGTTATAATTAGATCAAAATTTTATAGGTGTCTACACTGTAGATGTTAAATGTCTTTACTGTATTCTATTCATTTAGCAATGTTCATTTTATAGTTATTGTATTAAATTGTATTCGAAGAGTCGGACAGACAAACTTGCTCTGAACAGAGTTTACTCAAAAGTTTGATGGAAATCTACAAATTTGGTGCAAAGACCGTATGCCAAATTCCATCCCCCTAGCACAGAGTATTTTTGAGTTATCTTTGTAACAGACAGACGGAAATTTTCCAAAAATGTGTTTTTCGCACTCGGGGAGTCTAAATCTCGAATTCGCATTTTTTGACGATTGCAAAACTTTCTCTATATTACTTATACGAGAAAGTAAAAAATAATTAGTCATAATGAAATTTTTACCATACCATGAAGGAAAATAAAGTCACGGATGATGTTCTTTCAGAATATTTGGTAATTGAAAAGATTTTAGAATCGTTTATGAGCATTGAATATTGTATGTAATTTATTGATTAGCTATAATAGTCGGCATTTTGTATTAAAAAGGAAATTGATTAATTTTAACAGCCAAGACACTATATTTCAAATTGCCAAAAAAAAATGATGTTACTTTATTTCAGGTTTTGGCCAAGCTATTTAAAAATTATATTGAATCGAAATTTTTCTAAATTATCGAAGTGAAGTAATAAAAATATTTAATTTTTCCGATAAGTTTTTTCAAATTTTCATAAACATATTTAAATATATATATATAATTTTTTGCAGCAAATTAATTGCTAATAATGATTTTTCTGTTTTGTAGGGTTGTGAGAAACATTGCTCCCATGAAACTTTGATGACATATTGCAATTGTACCATGAGACACTTGCTGCACGGTAGTGTACTTGAAAATTTGGAAGCTAATTACACCTTGTGCAACATTAGTAATTACTCCGAAAGTAAGATTATTATTAGGAAAAAGATTTTTGAACTAAAATTTTTAAAAATCCTTAATATTTTTACTAAATAAACGATGTAGCAATTAATGATTGCTTTTTATTTGTTTTACAGTTAACCAGCTTAAACAGGATAAGACTAAATAATAAAAAAGCGCAATATTTTTTTTTTTTTCAATTTGTACGAAGTTTTTGTTATTTACCATTTTGCGTTATACAGAAAGAAATAATTAGAAAAATTCAGAACTTTATCTGCATTATTTTGGGAAAAATTAAATTTTGTCGAAAATTGATTATAAATACTTTTCCTTCTGTCGAATACGCAGATGGAGAAAAATAATCTTATTTTTAAACTGACATTCTGATGTGTGTGATAAAAATTAATTTTCAGAAAAAAATGTGCTTAACGTTCATCGAAACAAGCATTTAAGTTTAGTAATAATTGAGGCATAATTTCAAATTCGAATTTAGTTGTTACTGCTTTTTTTTTTTCTGAAAATTGACCATCTGAAATAGTAAAACAATATTTTTAGGGTAGGTTTTGAACCGATAGAAAACTATATTTGCTGGTATTTTTTCAACAATTCCCAATTTTTCCTATGAATTATATTTTTCAAATTAATAACAATAATAATCAATGAAGAAATATAAAAAATGCGGACATCAGTTTGAAATTCTTACTAAGTACTTCTATCTATATATCACATTCTTAAAAACTTTTTGCTTTCACTGAAAAAAAAAATTCTAAATTTAAACTTCTTCCTCACCTATTTTTTTTAAAACTTTTGACGACTTAATGTATATGTCTTTTAGAAGTTCCATAATTTTTTAAAATTTATTTCACAGATTAATAATCTTTGATTTAAACACGAAAAACAAACTGATAAAAAAACTTATCTCTCAAGTCCTTGAATAAAATGGAATATTCATCTAAAATTCAAATTTTCGCCGTAAAGAGAGAAATTTTATTTCAAACAAGAAATAGTAAAGACCACGATTGTTTTTGACAAACTTTTCAAATTAATTGCTTATGTAATATTATTTGATTAATGAATTTTCAAGAATTTAAATTTACGAACTGGAAAAAAGAACGAAGACATTTTTTTCAATTTGTATTTACAGGGTATTGTTCGAGTGAGGTGATGGATATGATTGACAGTACTGGCATTTGCGACTGTAGATCTCCGTGCAGGTAAATTCTCTTATTATATGAAATATACAATATTCCGGAAATTGCAGGAAAAGAAATGTAAATAGATAAATGTTACTGTATGGGACATATTTCTCGTAGCAAATTATTTTTTTTTCCTAATATGAGATTCATATGAAGCTCAGAATTCTATCACATAGCTTCTTGAAGTTACCGAGACAATTTTTTATATGATATGTATAAGATACTTAGATCTTTTTTTGTCACTTTTAGATAAATATCGGTAGATAATATTTATTTATACAAGCTCAAATTTATGAAGGCTTTATTTTTTAAATATAATGAATATTCTATAAACGGAAATGAGAAGAAAATATTGAGAAATTTATGTAATTACATGCCTTGAACTCTTGTACTCAATGATTTCATTGCAAAATAAGGATTTGAATTCATAAATATCTATGTCCTGAACATTTTTTTAATGTTATCGGAGTTTTTTTAAGGGATGGGGCGAATTTGTGAATGCGCCGCCAAAAAAATCCCTTTATACATTAAGGCTACAGCCTTCTAAACAGTATCAAATATATACACATTTTTATAGTTTTTATAAACATGTGCATTTTATAAACATGTGCAAACCATAGCATAAATATTTATTAGGTATCAAAAATATTAAGAATCTGTAAAATTGCTTGCTTGTGCAGTTAATTTCATAATAAGGAAGAGATTAAGAGATACTTTTAATGCATGCTGAATGGACGTCAGGACTTGGTGACAAACTTAGTAAACATTTGATGATTGCCGATTTTGACAACAAAAATGAAGGATCTAGAAAATACAAGAATTATGATCTTGTTTCTATTAAGTGTTAATATCCAAGAATTCTTTTAGAAAATTCTATACCCTATTGGAAAATTGTAAAAGGGAAGGCAATCACACGACAATGGATTCCTTTCTATAGAATGTTGACCGCAGTGCTAAATCTCTAATTGTACTTCGAATGCTATTGCTGTATACTCTGCCTGGTTGTGTTATGAGTTTCTACAAGTGTTGTGAACATCTGAGTTGTGTTTTCCCTACCTGTGCTTCCTGTTTTCTTGTGGAATAAAACGTCTTTTACCATTATTGAAGTACCATTATCGACTTCTTTCACTGTAAACACAACGGACAGATATTCCTGTTCTATAACTGTCTAATATCTCTTACAATTATCAAATTTTAACACAGGAAAATAAGAATTCTTTTAGTTTCTATTTAAAATAATCGAATATATAAATAAAGTTTTTAAAAATGATTTTTGCTCATAGTTTTAGAATTTTTTTTAAAATATTGATTATATTCAAAGATTTAAGAGTCAGCAATTAGTGTTTTCGATTTAACGAAAATATTAGATCTAGAGAATTCATAATATCTTCAAATTGCATGAAAATAGTTGATTGATTTTCAAAGTACATTGTAATACGAGGGGAAGGCAAAAACTTTTGCAATTTCTTTTTTCCGGTTTTGGTAACACTGCTAGAATCCAGCGCTGAATTAATGTAGTTGATAACACTTCTATACAATGTGTCACTCTTATTCCCGCGTTAGTCTCTGGAGTGTAGCAGATCGTTAAATACAGTAGATCCGTTGTCGATCTGCATCAAGGAGGAAAAGAGAGCAGTGGTTCGCAGAAGGTGTTTAACCCGCGGAAATTATTCTTCGAATGCAACACTCATCATCACCAGAAATTAAGAAATTTAAACGTCAACCATCAATTCGTAAACTTATGCTAATACTGTTCTGGGACATGGAAGGCGTAGTAACCGTTCATTTTGTCTCTTAATTATTTTGATGAATTGCGAATAAATTGAAGCCTGCAATCAGATCCAAACGTTATGACAAACTGCGAAAAGGTGTCATCCTGCAACCAGATAATGCTCGGCCACATTCAGCCCAATGAACTGACAAAACAATAAAGGAGTTGGTATTCGAAGTGAACACTGGCCATATAAGTACAAACTTGGCTCCAAGCGATTTTCATATGTTTGAAAATTTATTTGTTTGAAAGTGCGATTTCAAGCGATTTTCATATGTTTAAAACCATTGAAGAAAGTGCTAAGGGGGAAAAGATTTGCAACCGATGAAGAAGTTGTTAATGCGGTGCAAAATTGGTTACAAATAAAACCGAAAAACTTTTTTTCACCGACAGAATCAAAGAATTTGTGAAATGTCGAAAAAAGTGAGCTGAAGTCCAGGGTGGTTATATCGAAATGTATAATATATGTTTTAGTTTTCTGTCATTAGAGTAAATGCACCTTTTCACAAATATCTCTTTGCTTTTTGACTCTCTTTAGTATTTTACAAGAATGTTATTTTTTACTATTAATTATCTTTCACTCTAATTGAAGAATTTTTTTTTACATTAGGCAAACCATCTACAGCTATTCAGCAGCATCAAGTAAATTGAATGAGAAATTTTACAACACTGTGAAAGCCATTCGTACTCTGAAATTGAATTCAAATGGAACAGAGCTAAGACACGTAAACTTTACTAGTATGTAAGTATCCTATATAAAATATTTCTGATTGTTGTATACTCAAAGTAAATCATAAAAATAATAAATTATGAAATTATTTTTTACAACTCAAGTCGAAAGTGATTTCCATGAGATATTTCTACCCAGATACATGTTTTTCGAAAAATTAGAATAAAACCAACGAGAGCGGTTTCCCCAAAATTTTCTCACATACTCTTTAATAAATATGTTACCCTTTCCCCCTGCTCTTTCAACAAAAAATTTTGAACCTTGGGTAAAGCCATGAGAATCATGAGTGATCAGATTTTTTATTTTTAGAGTGCCACGGTTTTGAGGGTCTTCTACTTCGTAGTAAAATAAAGAACGACAAATATACATTTAGAACTTACTCTTGGCCGAATGAAAGCAAAATTTGACCCAGAACTACACTTTTAGTAAAACGATCATACAACGAATTTCATTTATTAAGTAGTTGAGTTTTTGGCTCATCTCGTTTAGATTTGTTAGAAAATACAGACTGACAAATAGTCAACCATTCATCAGATTTAGTTCAAAATTTGGCAAGGATCTATAATTCAAATGTCAGAACTATGTACCAAATTTCAGTTATCTAGTTTTTGCAATCCAAGACGATCATTCCGCTTATACGGAGCCAAGAGAAGGTTGGGAATGACTGAGATAATGCTTTCATGATTACCTATATTATATGTAGCAGCGGCATGAGCCTTTCTAGACGTTAATAATTCTTATTCATTATAAATAATTCTTAGTTAATTAATAATTATAATTTTTAATTAATAATTATAATTTTAATATTTAATTAATTACTTGTGATTATAATTTTAATTATTTAATTATAATTCTTAATTCATTCCTAATTATAATTCTTATTCATTAGGTTTCAAATTAATGTTGTATTCATTAAAAAAGTAGGGAATTCGAATATGATTTTCTCACATCATTAAATATTTGAAAAAAATTTACATTTAACTGCGTTTACTTCTTATTTATCTCTCGAAATAAACATTTTATATAACCTCACAATAATTCAATTGATTATTTTTGATTATTTGCGTTTAAAGTTTTTATGGAAATAAAATAGCTAAATGCAGTGTAATTTTGCTCGCGTTTCCTATAGTAAAAAGCAACTGTAATTCTTATAATATTATTATTTTATTTTTCCTTTTTCTTCTTCTTCCAATAGGAAATCATTGGTTGGAGTGAAGGTTTACTTTAATTCATTCGAAGTTTCTAGCCAAAGTGAAGTTCCGTCTTACAGTGTAAATACTACTTTCTTTCTTTTCTTTTTTAAATTGAAAAAAGGAATAAATAAAAACTATAATACTGAGTCTATTGAACATACTCAGCTTAGGGAGAATGTAATGCTTACATTTTTCCTGAAATACACATTTTTATAAAATAAATACATTTTTTCTTGTTTAACACGTTCACCGTTATGTTTCATGCCTATGAATCAGACAGCTTTTTTAGATGCTTGTTTATTTGTTGTCCCTTAATTGCAATAGAGAAGAAATTATCTAATGAAATAATAGATGTGAATCACAGGTGATTCATGCGATGAACAACGTGTTCAAATAAGGAGATATAAACTAAACACAGGCTACTTCCATACTGAAGGAGATAGTTTGCTATCCCCTGATTATGGGTGACACTGCAGTCAACGTGTTAAAATAATGAATAATGGACATTCGGTTTCTATTGAGTATACCAGATCTGCTTGCGCCGTGACTCTTTGATGAAATTGGATTTCAAGGTTGTAGGTCTCCAGTCTTGAAATTAAATTTTACTATTTATTACTAGACATTCTTACTACATACCAACCTCTCACCCGAAATCACATCAAATATGAGAATGAGAAACTTCTGGCATGTTGGTTGGTTCTCGCCACTCGGAAGGGGGCAGAAATGGTGAGACTCGACTACCTTCCATTGATATCGGGACGTACTTCCCGCGCGAAAGGTTGTATCGTGACCGGTGAGGGCCTTTCGGACTCAACCTCAGTTCCGGCCAATGCTGTGGCTTAGGTCCAGTCATTCAGATTTATCCGTGTGCCTTAGTGCGGGTCGGCGGAGTCAATTAGCAATTACTACTAGCCCTCCCCCCTTTTTATAATTTTTCCTTCTTAACCTTTGAAATCTTTATTTAATATTTATTGTTTAGCCCTTTATATTTTTTTTACAATTTCGATTTTTTCCTTCCTTTTCCTGTCCCCCTTTTTGTATCATGTATATAATGTCTAATATTCCATTTTATTTTTAAAGTTTATTTTTTACTGGCAAATTCTAATTTTTAATTAAAATAAATATCAATAAGCCTTTTACCGGTACAATGCCGTTGTTGGTACACGTTCAATACTCATCAATTTTACCAATCTTATAAATAGCCAACACTCAGCCATGACATGCATTTTTGTTACTAAACTATCACAACAAAAGAAAAAGTGCGTGTGATGAGGTGATGTAAAAATCTAGTCTTCAAGACCGAAACCGGGGAGGGGGATCTTAGACCTATCTTAATAATGCGCCTTTGGATCACAAGTACAGTTTAAATAAGGCATCAAAAATAAAACGTTATATCATTATTGATGTAATGTGAAAATTTGAAGAAGCAAATGTTGATCCAAATGTCTTTTCTTCATTAAAAGTTTTCAAACTAAAAGAAAAAAAGAACATCTAGATAGCCAAAACGAGATGCTTTTTGAATAAAACAAAAAAAGGGCATTTTATAAATTAAAATTTTAAAAACCCTTTTTGATGTTAAATTTTATAATGAAAATATGTCTTTATTAGTAATTAATAAATATGTAAAATTTCACAATTAAATTATTACTAACAATCTTGAAATTTCTTTCAGAATTTACTAACCAGATAAAAGTAACAATAAAATTTAAATCTAATTTCTGTACTAAAATATTATTCGAAAAAGAAATATATTTTTAATCTGTAATGACACTATTAGTTTTAAGAATGAAGGAAACAGGCATTTAATCTAAACAATTCCCATTTAATTCATTTCTCTATCCATAACATAAAATTTTTGTGAAAGAATCTTATTTTATTTACATTTCTCTCATTTTTTATAATGTTTAATACATAAAAACCATATCAGTTAATAGCTTTTTGAGATATTTAACATGCAATCCATATCTTGTAGATAATTTTCTTTTTAAATGAATTTCCGTTTTCTAGTGGGAGACACTGATGGCAAATATTGGAGGAAATCTAGGATTTTTCATGGGATTCACTCTGATCACTTTCGTGGAATTGGCAGAATTTATTTGGGATTCGATAACTGCCGCTTGTCGTCGAATTCCAGGAATCAACAGAAATCTGAAACGCTCAACAATGTAAGTAGATATAGTAATATCGGACCAAAAGTTCAATACCGGTACTCGGTATTTTTTAGATCTTAATACCGGTTTTAATACCGGTAGTAGAAATTTTAGAAAAAGAAAGAAAATACAGGTGTTTTCTTGTTTTATTTGCCTGTTTTATTAGAGAGTATAAATATCCCAAAAAATAATTTGTAACTTATAAATTATAACAATATATAAAGAATTACAAAAAAAAAGTAAAGGAACATCTTCTTTATTTAAATCACAAAAAAATTGTAAATATCACTATTCACTCTGTGGTACTATTACAAATTTCTGAAATGTGATCTTAAAAAACATAATGCATCAAATGTGCTGTCATTAAGCCCGGAACGTAATTTTGTGCAAAAATTAGCAGCTGTCGAAAATGCTCTTTCGGCATCAAAGCTAGTTGGTGGTACTGTTAGCAATGCGCGATATACTTTTTCCAAGTATTTACCTCTAAATCCCTCATCTTTAAATAAATAGAATTCTCGTCGGATGGTTTTGGATATATCTGATTTCTGTATTGTATTTTGGTTGTTGAATTTTTTTTATTTATCGCTAATTCTAATTTTTATTCAAGAGACAATTCCTTTTCACTATCAACATTAGTGTCATCATAATCTTCGATAACATTACCGAATTCTACTAAATGTGTTTAAGTTTGTCGGTAAAAATTTTTAAGAAAATTTACTATAAACTTCATCAGATTTGAATTGGTTATTCTTTTTTCTTCTTTTTCATTTTCATTTTTAAAATCATTATAATTATGTAAATACCGAAAGGCATTTTCTATTTCGGTATGCCTTTCTTTTGTGTGATTTTTCAATGTAACCTTGACCTTGAATTTCCCCCATTAAATACTTTTTAGTTGATTTTTTTTTTACGTATATGTGAGTGTTGTGTTATTTCTAAAGCATTTTATTTTAACTCAAAATTTCGTATTTATATGTGTAGCCAAAAATGATAAAAAGCTTTCAGAAATGGTACGAAGAAAATTGTACATAATTTCATCAAATATTGTGACCAAGAAGCAGAAAACGTTAAATTAAAATATTCCTGAAAAAATTTAATAACATATAAAAATAAAACATTTTAATATAAAAAAGATCATTATTATTTTGTAAAAAAGTAATTACCAAATTTTAAGAAAAGAAATTTTTCATTTATTCTTCATAATTTAATGTTTATGTCCCTTATATTAAATAAAAATTGCTCTGAAATATTTTACTGTGCATTAGTACCTTTTTCCTTCTGTATTACTGATTATCTGTAATGTTTACGTCTCATAAAACCGCGAGTCTTCATTGTTAAATGTAAACATCTCCTCCTTTCCTCTTTCCTCTCACCCTTATTTTGTCGAATTAAACCCATCCTAACGCATGCACAAAAGCGAGGAGGGTTTTTAATCAGTTGTCAAACAGTATTTTATCACTTCTCTTGATTGTACGATGCAACTTTGTATTCACAGTCTAATTAAATTTCGCCCTCTAGGAAGACATAAAAACAAAAACGTATACTATTTTGCTATGTTGGCGATCCCTGAACATATAGTAGAGACAATTTTAAAAATTTCTAGTAAATACCGAAAAAATGGTATTTAAACTGTGTGAATACCGGTATTACAAAATTGCACAAATGGCTCAAAATACCGGTATTCGGTATACCGGTATTGCAATCCCTAAATGTAAGTAAATTCTTTTGCTTTTTTTAAATATTATTATAGTATAAAATTCCTTTATTAAATCTTATGATCTAAACTCTCAAATACCTGGTATGAGACAAAGAACGTATTTTTTTATACTTTTTTCCTATCAGGGCAGAATTTATACATTCATTTTATATCTAAATTCAAACATATTTAATTCTTTTTCATTTTCTACTGTCTAACACTATTAGTCGTAAACTTTAGCAGATAAATGCAAATCGTCAAATCTATAAAATATGTTACAGAAGATTAAAATTCAAGGATGATGGCAGCATTTGAACCTTCCCAAAGAACAACTTATTGATGTTATGCAACTTGTGTTTGTAAACATATTCATTACATTTTCTTAACTGACTAGAGCCTAAGATTTGTTGAGGATTAAGATATTAAATTCAAGTTCAAAATGCAATCTAATTATATTTTTGAAAGGGATTAAACCTTATAATATCTTTGGACCATCACCACTTTACATCCATTATAAATGTAAACTTTGAATAAATAAACAGTAGAAGGAAACTTTTTTTCAAAGTGAGTTCTTTTCTTAATGTCTAGTTGTTATTTTTTGTATTTTAAAATCGAAATCTTAGTAATCATATACTTGAAAAAAGTTGAAAATCATATCATAAAAAAAGTCTTAATAATCATATACTTGAAGGGATTAAATAAAGCAATGATAGATTTATTCTTTGAGTTCACTTTAAAATTATTTTTCAGAATTCATTTTCAGCAATTGAAAGCAAATTCTTGATTTAAATGTAAAATCTTTTTCTTATTTCAGGAGACCATAATAGATGCAAATTTTCCTAAGAAGAAATACAGAAAAGTGTGTGAGGAATTATTTCTATATGAATATACTAAATCATTCGATTCATTTGCAAACTGTGCATTTTATTGGTAATAATCAATCATATTTTTCAGTGCATTTTTATTTTTCATACCTATTTATTTGTTGATTTCAAACATTGTTCATTAAATTATTTGAAATAAACATCTATCAAAGATTATTTTCTCATCTCTTATGCATTGTCTTGACAATTAAAAAGCTATTTATAATTTGTCAGGGAAGAAGAAACTTTGCACCAAAGGTTTAACGTATAAAGGTTTCTTCCCACCTTAAAATACAGCTATTTACATTTATTTATATTAGTGCAAGACAATGAGGTTTAGATAAGGAAGCCTTTTGACATGGTTGGTGAAGGTCTCAAAATTGATGAAATACCTTTTTCTTTTATAAATTCTGAAAGATATTTTCTTAATAAATTGTGAGTCAATTCATTCTTTAAAATGAAATGACGTTTAAAATGTTTCTTATAATATCGAATGTTTATTTTTTTATTTCTTAATTTTTCTCTTATTTAAGACAATTATTTTGAGATTTCACGAAAGATTAATTCAAAATATATTTCCAAAGATATTGTGTAAAATGCTTTTAATGTTTTACACCATTCTAAAAAGCTCTAAACATTAAGAAAAACAAAGAAAAAAATGGTGCATACTCAATATTCAATCTTATCACTGAAGTAAGATCCATAAATATTTTCAGGATTAGTATGATTTAGAAAAATAGTTTCTATATTTTTTCCTGTAAAAATAGAAGGCAATTTTGAGGTAAAAAATAAAATTTTAATCAAATTTTACAGATTATTTCCTTTTATTACTTTTCACCATTTTTCAAGCGCCTTCACAATTCCAAACTCACACAAATTTTTAGCCAATTCATGTACTAAAAATTGGACGCAAGAAAGATAAATCATAGAAAATAAAAATTTTAAAATGTAAGATATTTTGCAAGCCTCCTTAAAAAAATATTACTATCCCCAGAGATTTAATGAATATCGCATTCATGTTGCAGTAATTTTGACGAACAAAGAATTAAATAGATCTAATTTCTATTGACTATCTATTTAGTACCTGAACATCTTGGCTTTCAGAGATACCATTCAGTCACATCTGTGATTCACACCTTTTACCTAATAACATGAACGCATCTCTACTTTAATTAATAATAGCGAAGCTATCATCTAATAGATAATTGATACGAATTACAGATGCGAGTCGTGATAACGAATGTATACATGATTAATCAGACAATTTACATTTTATTTTTAAGATTATCATCGTACATCAAATTTCAATTCTGGAAAGTTGGCAACGATCCCATAAATTTTAGAAAATTTTTCTTGTCATGCTGTTGCAAATATCAATGAAAGATATGAGAAATAAATTGATGGCCTTCTGTCAATATTTTTACAGATTTATTTAGAAATAAACATGTTAATGGAAGCATGAAGAAATTTATTTCTTAGAATTCAGTGATATCAAACCAGGACAAAGTAGGTACAATAATTGAGGTTTCTTCAATTTTACCAAAGCGTTTCATCATGATCTGTTA
The DNA here is from genome assembly GCA_026543865.1 of Argiope aurantia. Classification (NCBI taxonomy): domain Eukaryota; kingdom Metazoa; phylum Arthropoda; class Arachnida; order Araneae; family Araneidae; genus Argiope; species Argiope aurantia. The sequence continues at coordinate 1,010,427 of JAPMOR010081792.1, forward strand.
TATGGATGTAGGGAATATATTAGCAGATGTATGGAATAATTAAATTTTGATGCCAAAATTTCAAAAATATTGAATCTATGCTAATAAAAAAACTGTTTGATTATAGAATGACAAAAAACAACATTAAATTTAAATCTTTGATACCAATAGGAAGTTTATTATCCCATAACTTTAAAAATTAAAATTGGATTTTTTTGTGAGTTGAGATATTTATCTAAAAGAATCTAACAATTTATTTATTTAAAAAAATGTAGAAATTTGGTGACAAATCTGATTGCAGTAAGAAATATAAATATATCACCATATTTGAAAAATAATGTAGATAGAGTGATTGAGCGTAATCATGGTGCAAAATCCTCCTTTAACATATGAATGTAGACGGGAAATGTCTTCAATTACGTTACTCGAAAAACGATATTATTCTTTGACAGTTACAAAGAACTAGTCATTACCAAATGGCTTCAAGAAAGAGAGGTGACGGTGATCGAATCTCGGATTGAAGATCACATACATAAAATTAGCTGTGCATGGCGGGTATTAATACATACTAGCCGCCTTTGGCGACCAGCCGGTTCGCCAATCTTAATGTTTGTTAAAATTATAATAATTGAATATTTTATGTAATTCCTACTTTAATAGCTTCTTCATCAAAATATTTTAAAACTTCAAATTTTGATAGTCATATAATATTATAAAGACCTTCAGTTATAACGTAATATGTATCTCTCTAATTTTCTGTTAGCTCCTGTAGAATTTATACTTTAAATTAAAGTGGAAATGATTAATCTGCAATTAATATAATAATATATTTTACTGAAACCAAGTTTTTTTTTTTGTAATATGATTACTGAAAACAGTCACTGAGTGTTTAAATTTTATGGACACTAAAGAATATCTTTCTGAATTTATGTAATATTTCAAGAATTTGTCAACAAAATTTTCTCAGATTCATCATGATCAGATCGATTAATTAATAATGTTTAATTTTAAATGCATCAAACTCTAAGAAAATAAAACAAATAATTTAAAATAATCGGTTGAAAACAGGTTTAAAAAAACTACTTAAAAAACGGTGTACTTAAAACTATAAGCACATACAAAAAATATATAACTAACATAAATATAATTTAATTACAAAAGCATGCAACTAACCTAAAAATAATTTAAATCAAGTCCGCACTCAGTCACAACAATCAGAACACAATGCGCATGCGTGAATTTTCAACGCCAGTTACGGTAACGCAAATGCGTGAATTTTTCTACGCCAGTTGGGGTAACGCTATGCAGATTAGGCATTTTTAATTTCCTTTACTCTGCGTTATTTTAATTCAAAAGTACTTCAGAATGAATCTGAAAGATCGATTAATTAACAATGTTTAATTTTAAATGCATCAAACATTAAGAAAATAAACAGAGTCGTTTGAAATAATCGGCCGAAAAATGTTAAGCCTAGCCTCATTACTGTTGGGGGAAAAAAACACTGAAGCCTTACTCATTGGCGGTGGGGAAAATGAAAAGACTTTTTTAGCAGGAGTTAGTTTTTAATTAATAATAAAATTCAAATAAAAAATTTTAAAAAAAGGAACTTCAGGTGCACATTCCCGACCTCCAAGGTATACATGTACCAAATTGGGTAGCTGTAGGTCAAACGGTCTGGCCTGTAGAGGGCCAACACACACACACATTGAGCTTTATATAAGTATAGATTGAATCGTCATGTTTTAAGCATATTTCTTTTAGTGTCTTCTGTAAGTTTACTTGAAAAAAAAGCACTTATTACAATTGAGATTTCCAGCCGAAATGGAACATATTATTCCGAATTTACTAAATCGGAATAATTCTCATGAATTTCAAAAGAATAATTCAGTAAAGAAAGTTGTACTTGAATTATCACTTTTGTGTCACCCATATGAAACATAAATATTCACAAACACATAACACATTTTTAAAAATTGAAAAATATTTTTTAAATGCTTTTATTTGAAATATGTAACTCTTTATCAAATTCAAAATCATTAAATATAAAAATCGCTAATAAGGTTGGCAATATTTTTTTCATTTATTTTCAATTTAATTTAAGTAATTTGGCCAATAATTCACACCAATAAATTATTTTGTTATTCTTAGATTGTGGTTAAAAATTTATTAAAAATCCAGCCTATTAGAAGTGATTCTTGTTTAATTTTTAGTCATAAATATGTGAAGATATATGAAGAAGCTACATTAAATATTTTTTCTTTCGATGTGCTTTTCAAGCATATTTAGTGTTCCTTTTTCACTTTAATACTGAAAATATTCTAAGTAATTCAAATATGGGCATATTTTGTTTTAATCAGATCTTTATCGAGTACATTAAACTCAGTTTGACACTGATAGTCTCTCATCATGAAAGTGCAACTTGTTATTGTAGATTAAAACACTGGTCAGATGTTATCTGTTGTTATCTAAAACAAAGATCTGTAAATTATTTTGCTAATTAGTCCTTCATAAAAAAAGAAATTTCTTTTATATATTCTGACCACACCCAAAGGCCCTATTTACGTCTCAATAAATGAGCGAAAAATGGAAGCAATTTTTTATTTTCTCACTAATTTCAGTTCCAGCTGTTTTTATGATAAATTCTTGCATCAATATAAAGGCTTTCTGTAGAAACTTCTTTTTGTTGGAAATTTAAAATAAACAAATAGTTTTTTAAAACACTGAATGGTTCAAGCATTTTTATGTTTATGAAATAGAGCATTCATAAATATCTGCGGGTATTTTTACCTATGCCCATAATTGTTTGATAAATAAAAATGTGAATATTCATAGAATGGTTTCTTTTATATTAATTACAAATAATGTGCTTTTGAATTTAACAATGTGTTGAAAAAATGATTCAGAAATGTGAAAAAAAATTCAAATTCAAAAATGAAATTTGTCAATTCATCTTTATAAAATGAATTATGATTTTTCTTTAAAATTATTTTACCATGAAACGTAGAAACTACTGAAAGCACTGAGAGAACTTCTGCACAGAATTTGATCTAGATAAGTATAATCTATCTTATAATAATAATTTTATTATAAAATAGAATTTCAGAGGACATTGTGTGTATCTGTTTTTTAATTAAAATTATTAGAAGTGTGACTGAAGAAATTGAAGTTATTTTTGTTCTTTATTCATTTCATCTCAGTTAAAGTTTCAGATTTTCAAGAGTTAGATAAGAAAATGTAACAGATTTAAAAAAAAGTTATATTTTTATTTCAGAAATTATTTAGATATTATAAAATAAAAAAATGTGAATTTTTTTTTGAATTTTAAAATATTTTATAAATATAATATGTTATAATTTGTTACTTTATTTCAAGAAATGGAAAATGCAATCTACATCGGATTTCAGGAATAAATATGGAAACTTTCCGTATATATAAATTTCTTCTTTAAGTATACAATAAGCATACAGCATTTTAAAAAATAAGAAAAGTTTAAATGACCTAAATCGGGCTATAGGCTTTATTGCTTAAAAACTGAAAAAGTTATAAATATAAATCAAAACATAACTGTGTTTTAATAACTGTGAGATGTTAGTAAAATAACAAATGGTATCCACACTTTCTATATTTATCTATTATAAATTAATCAATAGAATTCTTAAGATCTATTTCAATTAAAATTTAATTTTTTACAGTTTCGAGCCGGAATAAATGAAACACTTAATTTTTTTTCTTTTCTTTGATTGTGTAATATTTTCTCAGTCTGTTAGATTTAAATAACTTAAAGTCCTTGTTTCTGTAAAATTTATTTATTTTAATGCATGAAATGAGATTTTAATATGAATGTTTAGCTATATTTTATAAACAAAACATTAAATTAAATATAAGCTAAAAATAGCTTTTACATAAGTTTTAATTTTGTTACATCATATATTTCGAACTTTTTTTATTTACTTGGATCTTATTTTCATTGATTTATTTTTATAACACACATCAGAGTATTTTGTTTGAATAAAGGAAATATTTTGAAATTAGGATTTGTAAAAAGTAATTATTGAAATTTTGAATCTCGTGTCAACTATTTCTAATTAAAAAAATAAATGGACACAAAATTGTCAAATAATGAATAATTATTTCGTGTAAAAGGGTTATTGGCTTAATTTTGAAAAATTTCTTCCAAAATTTACTTGCATAATCTACTGATATTTCCTTTTATTCTTTGGCGACTGTTATGATGTCTAGGGGTATTGGCAAATTAATTGTTAACTGATTATTTAATACCAGTTAAATCGTTTAGACATATCTTCATGTTCACGGTTCCGCCAAATTGCCAGATACTAAAGCAATGTTATTTTAATTGTCTTACATATGTTTTTTCATTGTTCACGTGAATCTTTCTAATTGAAGACCAATCCCATGATATCATAGTGCGATTAAAGGCGTAATTGTGTAGTTTATCAAGATTCTAAAATTCGCGGCAATGCAATTTCATTTTTTCTGTTCGTCTGGTAAACTACACAATTATTAATTAGAATCCTTCTTTGTCTTTCCCCTTTGTCAATGAAAGAAAATCACTTGATTAAATATTTAGTGAAACAATGAAAACGGTTTGAATTTCAAGACAACAACTTAATGTGTTACTAGAAATTAGACAATATATTTTTTAAAAAATTACCGAAATTCAGAAACAATTTATATTATTAAAAAGGCAATTTTCAAAAATTTTGAAACAGTGTAAGATTTATTTTTGGTAGTTACTATTGGGAAACTGCAAATTTTAATTTAATTTTGGTTAAATTTAAATTGAATTAAATTAGTTGTCTAAAAATTCGTATCGAGTTGCACATTAAGTTATACCCTACCTATAGTTATCGGGTTATACCCTATTAGTTATACCCTATTCGGGTATATCTTAGTTATATCTGAGTTGCCCTTTAAGTTATACGTATATCGAATTTTATAACTACCATTCATCGGTTTTTATATAGTTGATTATAATTATCTACTTATTCATATGTGGTAAAGCTGATTATGTAAATAGTTATTTTGCAATAAATGCTGAATTATGCGATATCAATGAAGCCATTACCGATGGTCGTATCAATATGCAATTTTTATTATTTTTGCCGAAGTATTGAAAATGAATTTGAAAGTATTAACTTAATTATAAGAAATCTACCTTTGCCTTCCAGCTTGCCGAGATATTTTATAATGGAATGAAAACGCTTCGTATATTTTAAACTTTTCATACCAATAAGTCGCTTCTCTCGATATTATACACGATTTTAATTATTATGTTTATTTATACTTATTACCACTTCGTCCAGTGAAAAAATTAAATTTGTGTGCAAATTACCATATAATAGGAAATGGGTATGTTCTTATGAAATTTACAAGTATTGTAATCATCAAAAAATTCGAATTCGAGATTTTGAGGGATTTCCAGGTCTCTTCAAGTTCGGGAAATACAATTTCCGCATTATGTTTCCCTGTGAACACGATAACTCAAAACCGCTTTCAGCTAAACAGATGAAATTCAGTATGCAATCTAAACACTTTATTTAAATTTTTTAATAAAATTTTGAATGAAATTCGTTCAGAGGAAATCTGTCTATTGGCTGTGCAAATAAAAATTAATTCAATAGTTACACAATGAATAGATCTAGATAGATAAAATTTGGTATATAGATGTGCGGGATAATCGGTGGAGATAATCACGCTTTTTGAATTATAAAAATTTAATTGATATAAAAGATTTGACTGGCAGATAGGATATTGTATGAAAATAAAAGTAAAGTAAAAAGTTTAGAAAATAAAAGCACAGTTCGTCATCGTCATTAAGTTATAGTTCGTCATTGTCATATTCATTAAAGTTCTTTCTAAGAACCGTCTGCTCTTCGTCGCTCTCGTCTTGCGTCGAATCTGGCATCCAACTCACTAACCCTCGTCGAGTCCGTCAGTGATGCTGGATAGCACACTGCTTTCAAGAAGTTGCACATCTGTCGATCTGCTGTTTCACAAGCATGTAATGCATTGTGATTCAAAAACAGAGAGACATTGAAATTTGACTTGAATTTGTGCTTATAATTGTAGTTCTACGTCATATTTTGTTTCTAATCGATCGGAAAAAAAAAGGTACGCAAAATACACTTTCAGTTTTCTGGTACTTGCGTACTGACCACATCATAAAAACTTATCTAAAAAAAAAAACGCTCCGACAAAATTGCATTTAAACAGGCTATTTCAAAACTATTCAACTCCAATAGAATAGGGTTAAAAATATACAAATTTACTTATCAAATAGTGTGCGAGAAAGTTTCGGAACAAAGGGCTGACTTTATAAAAAATGCAGTAGCCATCTTTTCTTCAAATGATAATTTCAAAAGTTATCGGCGGAAAATATCAAAATTTCTAAATCAAAGAATAAGACACAAAGGAAAAATTATTTTATCTCAATTATTATTAAAAGTTAAATTTACTTTTACTTTTTTGAATTAAATAATTTAATTATTGATACATAATATGAATTTCTAGAACTTTTTATTTGATAATAATTTATTAGAAAGAAATTTTGAATATGGAATCAATTTCAATTAGAAAATTAACTTCCCTCTTTATTAATTAATTTATTTTTTGTTATTTATTTTACATTCCTTAAACACAATGATGAAAATTCTTTTTTAAATGTTGAAAAAAATTATTAAAAGGCAGATTAATAAAAAGCAAGGCACCTCCCTTCAACATATTGTAAAATAATATATGAAACAAGTCTAAAAATCTAACAGATTACTCAAAACGTATACAAAATTTGAGAACTTTAGCACGCCAACAAGTGAACTAAAAATCGCTTAAAAAATCCATCTTTACAATCATATAAACAACCAGGTCAGGTAAAAGTGAATAATAACGTTCGAAGATGTAAAAAGCAGGTGATAAAATGCCATAGACTGAAAAAATGGAAATGACATTTTCAAATTAAGCAAAGACATAAAAAAAATATTGAAAATTTATTCATTTTAAACATTAAAAATATAAAATCAATCTAATATAAACAAGCTTATATACTTTTTCTAACATTTATGTTTTACCTCTTTATATGATTTTGGTGCCATTAAACGCTCATTGTCAATTTAAAATCGAAAAGAGTTTGTTCCATCGAATGAAATATCAAACCAAAAAGAAACTTTGCCTTTATCAAACAGAGATGTTATTAAGAAGAAAATGGTTGCTAAGCAACCTACGGATCAATCGAATAGCCCAGTAGAGCAGAGTCAAGTTTTATTCTGTGGCTATTATAAAAATTGATATAAATAATAAAAATTATTTATAAATTTTAAATGTTTACTACCTTTATTATTATCATTCCCAGAACATGTGCCTTCTAGACGGATTATTTATCCTTTTGACAACATTTCAACATAATTATCACAAATTAATTATTTCTTTGTTTGTCACAAATTAACTAACGAAAATCATAGTAGAAAGTCTCATGCACATTGGCAGAGTGTTTAAGAAAAAGAAAACAAATATTATTTACTGTACCCGTTAGATCGACAACAATCCGTACCGAAGTTCGAACTCTGGGATATGCGGATAATACATTGTAGTGAATAGCATATAAGCCAGTTAACAACTACGCTACCCGAGAAATTGCTTTTGTATCAGGGTCATGTTACTGGACAGCGAACCACAAGGTCCCAGGTTCCATCCTCGCTCATAACAATTCGCCACAATATAATAAAATCATATTGAAATAAACATATAATATTTACAATAAAAAGAGACCTTTGTTTCTTTGTAATGTGATTTTATCAAACCATAATGTTCATAAATACTCAAATCAAAACTAATCGCTAAAATCGGATTGAAATAAATAGGAATCCACGAACAGGAAAAAAATGTAATACCGAATAAAAAATATATAAAATTATGGAAAGAAAATATTACCAAAAACCTTTGATTTGATCCATGTCAGCATAAATATAAAACAAAAAAAGTTGCGGATTTAAGCTCATCGACTCTTATCTCTTCTTGCTTAAGTTTATTTGTGCCTTGATAAATCAGTCAATTTAAATCTAAAACCAGCGAGAGTTTCTAAGACCCAAAACTTTCTCACATGCACTCTAATAAACGTGTAATACCAGAAAACACCTTATATGGAATTGGCGTACAATAGTTACGGAATAATAACTTTTGCATTTTTATTGAATTTATCGTATCATCCTTTGTGAGTTATTTGGCGATTAAACCCAAACAAATGTTAGTAGTATCCAAAACTCAACTTGTGTTTTAGACAAATTTTTCTCGATCGATTGAAACAAAAATTTGACATAAAATTTCACTTGTAGTCACAAATTCCCATACTAAATTTGATATATTTAAGTTATTAAATTTTTGAATTATCACTTTTACATAGTTCTGAAGACATATACATATAGACTGACAGACAGTCAGCTCTTAATTGGAATTTGGCTCAAAATTTGTCAACTGTCTACACTATAGGTGTTAAATCTATGTACCGAATTTTACCTATCTAGCTCTCCGTTTTGTAACTATCGTGTTAACTTGTATTCGAACAGCTGGAAAGACAGACTTCCTCTTAACAGATTTTACACAAAATTTGATAGAATCTGCAAATTCTGTGCAAAGACCATGTATCAAATTTCAACCATCTAGCTCTTGAGTTATCTTTGATACAGATAGATAAACATACGGATATTTTCCAATAATGTGTTTTTCAAACACTTTCAAACACGGGGAGGCCTAAAAAGTGGAGATTTGTCAAAATATCGAGTTCGAATTCTCTTTATACTATGTATAAGAATAAGTAAAAAATGCAATACAAAAAATAATTTTTAGAAATTGAAAGAAAATACTAGTAATAACCTTTAATTTGGCCAGAACCAAAATAAATATAAAAAAATATAAAAATTGCTCATTTCAGCTCATTGTCCTTTGCTATTTCTTCATACTTAAGTTTATCTGTGTACTGATAAATCAGTGAATTTAAAGAAAAAAAAATGTTTTAGTTGCTAGATGTTATAAAGTAGATGATATTTCGCATAAGATCAAATGTAGACCGGAAGGGTGGGGATATTTTTAATTCCATCCAGCTTTATAGACAGTGGTAGACGATTATATATAATATATATTACAATGTGGAAGTCGAAGATGTAGACAAGGAGCAGTTCGTGCCTAATCCTAGGCTTAATAGTTTAAGCCGGACATTTACAATCATTCTTTATTTCGCTAATCAAGTTGTGACAATTCACGTCACTATTTCTTTTTCTTCCATTCAATTAGGCAGGTCATTCATTACAATTATATTTCCCTCCGCTATACCAGTGAACGTCTTGTTAAAGAAAATCGCAAATCTTTCCTTCCATAGATCCCAGGTCTCTGTCTACCCTAATGTATGTAGTGAGCATCAATTCCAAATAAAAATATATTGAGAGAATAGTATCATGAGCTGAATAATCAGCCTTCCGATCCTCGCCAGGCCATTTGCGACTGGTGTTCTGTATTGACAGTAACATCAAAACAGTGGAATGCTGCAAAACAATCTTGAATATCCAAATTTATAGCCGATAATGGCAAATCAATGCATATCTGCATTTGATCAATAACAATTCATACCAAAGTTCGAAATCTGGAATATGTGAATAATTTTTGATACCATTTGATGTCCATGTACAGGCTATTTAGGTCTCACAGTCAAATTCCCGCCGCATCATAAATTTATAAATATGTTGTTACTTAATAGGTAAAGCAACTTTATAGATGCACGGCATGTGAATAAAATAAAGACTTAAGTAATTTTCATCGATTGTTATCAATAGTTTACAAGTTCAGAACAGAAATTTCATTTAAGAACTGTTAAAAATACCAGGTATGATTGAGATTCTTAGCATAATATGACTTCAATCGCTCATATATATTTTTCGTAATTATATACTAAAAATTAATTAATTTTATACAGTACGCATATAAAATATATGGAATAAGATTTCAGAGATTTTAAGCTTTAATTTCACAAACTCTCAAAATTTTCTTTAGTGTTGAACAATACAATAATTTTTTATACAATAATTATTTATACAATAATATAAAAACATGTACTGTTTTGCCTTTTCATTTTTTTTGGATTTTATAGGATTTCTGCGCAATTTTTAAAAATTAAAATCACTATTCCAAAATAAGAAACAAGTCTCTCTTCTGTTTTACTAAAATAAAAGAATGTATTCCCCACCCACCCCCTTTAGCACCAGGTACTTGCTTCTTTTTTTACTATTTCTAGAAATTCTTTGTTATCTCTGAAAACATGTTCCTCTTCAAAATACGGATTTTACCTAATAAATGCATCAATATTTCTCTTCATATTAATTGAAAACTGAATTTTATCTCTTCTATTCGCTTAGTATTTCATAATTTCTGGTTAAATTGCAAAATTTTGAGCATTTACTAATTAAAATAACAAGTTTTTATTTTAGTTCTTTTGAAATATTATATTTTTCTTCTTTGTATCCCATACTAAAACATAAGCAAAAAAGAAAGTGAATTTATTATGAGTTTTATTCATAAATTGCATCACTACACATTTCGCAGGCTTGGGTCCTAGTAAAAAACGTCCTGGTAAGTATTCTACATTTGATTACGTTTGATTCTTTGTATTATAGTTTTTAAATTGATTGATGATTGATTCTATCAACTAATATGTTGATTGTTCTGACTTAACGTGATTATTTAGATATCAAAAAACATTTCATTTAAGCGAACAGAAGTGTTGCTGTTTTTCCAGCAAAGATCTTATTTTCACTTTAATGAGTGCCTAGTATGAAATCTGCAGGTTAAAGAGTGTCTAGTAGGTAATGTGCATATTATCTATATAATTCGCAGATTATTGGGGTAATTTGAAAAGTGAAACAAATTTCCGAACTTTAACGGATTATCCTAGTTAGTGTGAAAATTAGCATGCTTATCTGCAGATTAATTGATTTCTGCCCTTTAGCGGTAACATATACATGTATTTAGTGATGTCTTGATGTCTGTCCCAGTTTAGTGTATCGGATAATAGAGTCTCTTTTTAGCTCACCTGCTCATCACAGAATGGGATGTTTTTTCCTATCCTTTTTATTTATGGCCTTATGTTTGAGCATTTCAGAAGCAGCCTCAAATTATGATTTACTAATTGCCCGATCATCTCCATATAAGGGGTAAGTTCATTTTCATTTTATGAAAATATTATTTATAATGATTGAAACAGTGATTAATTTTTTCTTCAGCTAATCCTCTTCTTCCCTATGCCATAATTAGTACGAAAAAAAAAACATTTTTTGTGAGCCAAAAGAACTACTATTTAGAAATGCAGTATAAAAGATTGTATACAAATATTCAATATTTTTTCTTTTTAATTTCTCGAATAATTAGAAATAAGAAATACTCAACTGAAACAAAGCATATTAAAAAAATTATAAGAACTCTGTTGGCATAAAACATTGCATAATATAGCTATGCTATGCAAGAATGGAATGTCACTGCCATTCAAAAACTTTCACTTTCTGAACATTAGTTTCTGTTATTGCACATATCTTTTTTTTCCCTTCACATTTTCGCTAACACATTGCCAACACAGTGCCGGTTTCCTTAATTCTTTCGTACGTTCTTTTTGATTGTCTTGTCGTTTATGTTGTGGTGATTGCCGAATTTTTTCACCACACTGTGATATGATTGCAATTAATGATAAGTCAGCACTATGAAAACACGTTCAATCGAATATTTGCTCCTTTAAGAAACACAACGAATACGCACAACGTACAGAAATTTTTTAGTGAATAACGCACCATTCATTCTCATCAAACCTATTTTCTAGCCTTATATGCCACTGCAGGAATTAACATATTCACTTGCAGACACGACTTTCCTCTCATTGGTTGCCACGAATTTGCATAATCACCTAGGGAAGCTTCCATGTTGGGCAATCGTCGTATGCATCGTAATCTGGAATACAAACTGTCGTATTCATAATTAGCGCATTTCGTGTCATTAGACTATGACGCTATATTCGTGGACCCCACATGTTTGATATCAAAATACTCGTATTAACGCGTTCTATCCGAATCTGTAACTGAACTTAACGTGTGACCGAATCTTTACGATGTTGTTCTATACCCAGTCAACTGTTTTTGACGAGTATACTCGCCATGGAAAAAGTAAAACATTTTGTGTTATGACAAGTTTATTAAATGACTGTTATTATATTTACATAATAATTTCTAGTTATTATATTTATTATCAATTATTTATTATATTCATATAATATTATATAATATATATATATATATATATATATATATATATATATATATATATATATGAAAATTTAGATAAACATTTCCTGAAGCGTTCGAAACAGTTAACTGGATACTCTGAATGCTTATAATATCATGAAGATATTGTAACAGCATTATTCTGCTTTTTATACATAGTTTTTAGTAATTAATTAATTTTATTCTCTTCACTTCTCTTTTTTATGACCCATCAGAGGTTAAGGAAAAAAAATCCTCCCTCGTATTTTAAAATATTTCGAAGATTTCAATGAAAGATCACTTCAAAAACTTACCAGAAATTCCAATGTAAAAATATGAAATTTTGTGATTTTGATATTTTATGGTGCATATAGTTTAACCCACTATTTAATTATCGTATCTTTAATCTAGTGAAAATAACATAATTTTGGTAAAATTTCAAGATTATGCTGGTATAAAGGATTAATTACGATTTAAAAAGAGGAAAGGAGAATAAGTCTGCTAAAATAGTAAATAATTAGGAATACTCTATAAAGTATTCCTCACAAACAATTTTTGTTAGTTAAGAATATTTGAGTAAAACGCATTCAATAGCTACACGTTAAAACAGTTCTTTTCTTTCTGATTCTTTTTTAATTATCAATTGGCATAACAAAAATTTGTCAATGCATTTTTAACAGACAAGTGAATCAAAATCAAAATAAGATCAAAACAAGGTAATTTAAGAAGTTTTACTATCGCATAGTTACGAAAACAAAGCAATACCGAACAAGCTACAAACCATCCAGTAAGACAACGCATGCGTAGAAACTGTACAGTTGCAAGTAGTTGTCCCGTAGAGACGAAAACTTACAATGGTCCTCTTTCTCAGCGCAATCTCCTTTCTGCGCATGCATGTCTTACTGGAATCTTATAAATGGTTGAGTGTAAACCCAACTTTAAATTCAGCTGTTTTGTTCTTCCATTGCGGATAGATTTTATTTGAAATCGCATCTTTAAATTATCTATGCATTTTAACTTCTATATCATTAATAATCTCTTTATTTTCATAGTAACTTATTCCGTTGGTAATTTCTTAATATTTTGAATTATACAAGTTGATTGAAAAAAAGACAAAGATAATAGATTCGAATTATTCAAAATAAAAACACACATATGCACATAAATTTTTTATTAATATATTTTTTTAAAAAATACGAAGTTTTATATACATTTCATTATGATTCGATGTTTCATCCTAAGTCATTCATCAGAAGCCAAAGCGACCCCCCCCCCGCATCTTTCTGTAATTAAAATATCAAATGCTGCTTTTGTTTTTACTGTGTTTATATAAAACTTTGAACTTTCTTTCATATTTTACGGCATCCAACTAGGTTGAAAACATGAATTTGGATGAAAATTCACATCTTTACTTTTTTGTATTTTTAAAAAAATAATACATTTTTGTTTCCCGTGGTATCTTTATTTCAGTTAGAAGTCAAGTTATAGCTAACTATTGACACGTAAGTGATGCTTATTTAGAAGAATTTAAAAACTTTAAATGCATTTTCTGAAGAACAAGTTTTTTTCATAATTTTACTGTATGATTATCATCACATCTTAAAAAAATAATCAAGATACCTTAATAAAAATTTATAATTAGTGCTCTTTTTGTTATGAAGACTGTGATGAACTATGGATTTGATGTTGAATGCTCGAGAATTGGATTTATGATTGTTTAATGCAAATATTGTTGAAAAAAATTCCAAACTTTCAAAGATAGTTTCATATATTATACACAAAAATTTTATTTTTGAATATAATTCTTAGATAATAGTTAGTTACAATCTTAGATATGTTACACATTTAATGTTACAAAATAAAAATGAAAAACTAATAATAATAATAATAATAATAATCCCCTAGAACAATCCTAGTTTTAGTAAATAAACGCTGAAATTTATATTAAAATATGCCTTTTCTTCAAAAGCTACATTTATATTTAAATAATTTCACTTTTATTCATCATTTTATCCTTATATTTATAAAAAAATACCCATAAACATTAAACTACTTTTTTTTGAAAAATCATTCCCTCCGAACCTAGTTGGATACCTTAATATAACATTTATATTTAAATATGTTTATTATTTGGCATTAATATGAATCTGAACAAGTTTTAATTAGATTTTTTTCCTATGACACTGTATTTTTTGAAATTGTAGTATTTGAAGACAGTTATTAATTTGTATGACATGTGGTTCTTTGAATGAAATGTTTCACATATTTTATTGATCTACAAACAGATACAAAGTCTTCACGGTGCGAATTTCTTCTGATAAAGATGTGCGGGTACTGAGAAACATAGAAGAGAATTTCAAGGTATAAATAACTTGATTTTCATGCATTGATTGTTAGATATTAATCTCTTAATCATAAATGACTTTCCATAACTGATTTACTTGGAAGATTAAGTTGAGTATAAACCGATTAATTTTCGGACAGCATAATAATTATTATTAACATTTTTAAGCTATGTGTAATTCATAAATATGTACATTTTGCCAGATTTCATGACCAGAGAAAGGTGCAACAATTCAGAATCTTAGAAATTCTCCAAGATTTTCTTCTCCAAATAGGTTGTTACATTTTATCGGCCATTTATTTGCCTTGAAAATACAATGGAAGCACGAATTAATACAAATATTTAGTAATTTTTCAAGAATTATTTTCATGGTACATCAAAAATTAATTTCTAATATTTTGAATGGTTAATTATCATAAGTTAAATTATATATATATATATATATATATATATATATATATTGCTTTCACAAAATTTCTTGCAGTTCAAAGCAAAATGAATTTATTATCAAAATTCATGTAAAAACATGTTTACTTACTGACATAATCGTTGTGAAGATTCATTATATTTATCACATCTGAGGAACAAATTTTTTTATCCCTTCGAAAAATGTTGTCATCAATGATGTATGGCCTTTAACGTTCCTTTGACACTCCTCATTATTTCGGTCTTCTAGTCAGTTCCTCAATTCAAAGAAGAGATGAAAATTACTTGGCTCTAGGTCTCGTTCTCCATGAAGGAAGATAAGGGTACAAGATGGTCGCAATAGAAAATCTTATTCAATTTGATCGAGTGGTTCGAAAGAAATGGGGGATGCTGGACAACGAGTTGGTCGTCCGGCTTGCGACTTTGGAGTGTGAATATTTATGCATACCTGTTCCATAATCTGTCATTAAATGAAACTTCAAGATACTTTCAGACTAATGAGGAGCTTCAAAATATTGTTAAGGTCCCTCTCACATCACTGGCGGCAACATTCTTCGAAGAGGAAATTTGAAACCTGGTTCATCGATATGACAAATGCTCTGAATCTTCAACCTAATCTCTTTTCAATCAAATTTCTTTTTCAATATAATTCAATCTCTGAATTAGGTTGAAAATTACATGTGTTTATAAATAATTTTTAATAATAAATCCATTTTATTCTTTAAATTTGTCTTTTTTTATGATCCATCGAAGGTTGAAAAAAAATGGCCTTAGTATTTAAAAATATTTTTAAAAAGTCCTTGAAGGATAATTTCAAAAACTTGTTAGAAGTTCCCTCCTCAATTTCGAGAACCAATAAGGAAATGAGATTGGGCAGTTGAAAACTTCTGAATGAGTTGAAGAAATAGAATTTATCATTGTGAATTCCATCCAACTATAGGTTCTCTTAAATTATACTATTGCATCACACCCTTTTTTCACCTGCTACAAGCGTGCGGGATTTAACACATGGCATGGTACATTTGATTATATCATGAGGCAATGTTAATTAGCTTTATTAGATTGAACGTCGGGAATATGAAAATTTCTTAAAACGCTTCCAGGGAGTTTATACTTTCAACTCGTTTTCGACCGGAATCAGATACATTATTTTAAAAAAACCCGAATAAAAAAAGGAGATCTTCTTGTAATTAGTATTTAGTTATTTCATACCTACAAAAAATTTTAACTAACAAAAGTTTTGAAAGTAATATGTATAAAATTCAGCGATTACAGCTAAATTTATAACAAATGACTCAATTTATGTCAAAATTTATTTTTTATTCTTCGCCTTTAATCAGCTAGTTCTCTGGTGATATTATTTATTTTTAATGTTATTTAAATCGTTTAGATATAACTTCATATCCGTGGTTCTGCCAAACAATAAAGCTCTGCTGTGTTTATTTTACTTCTGTTTTTTTTTTTATGTACATGAATCTTTTTAACATAGACCAGCCCCATAACATCAGAGTGCTATTAAAAATGTAATGTACAGTTTATTTGCCTTATCAATTTCACGTAATGCGATTTTATTTCTTATTCGCCTTATAAATTATGCAAATGTTAAATCATTCCTTTTTAGCTTTGAACAATGGAAGAATATCAGACGATTAAGCAATGAAAACGGTTTGAATTTTAGGTCAACAGATTAATCTAGTGTTGGAAATTATCAATAAAATATTGTTAAAAAAATTCCCGAATTCTTCAAAAGTTCACGTGACTATAAAACTGGTGTTATACAATCCTTTTTCGATTTTGAAAAGTTGTGAAATTTATTTTTGTACTGTAATATTTTTTGCAAATTACTGCGAAATAACGCCAAATGTTCACTTAATTTTTAATTAATAAAAATTCTAACTAAAATTCTTTAAAATTCACTCCGAAATGCTCATTTCTATTCTCCAAGGCATATATGTTCCAAGTTTCGTACCTGTAGAACAAGGTGTTTAGCCTGTAGAGCGCCAACACACAAACATACACTTTCATCTTTATTATTAGTAGAGAAAACTGCGTGAATCTGAGATGGTATGCATTCCAGAACGATTGTATTCTTATATTTTTTATGCACTTTTATTTATCTTGATTTATTTCTCATAATAAGATGGAATTTTATAATCAAATTTTCATAATATGCTATTTTTGACATTTTGTATAGCAATAAGATTTTAGCTAATATGTCCTTCCAGAATTATTTTATCAGCTAAATGATTGACTTAAATTTTGTTTTTATTTCTCCCGTTTTCCAACCTCTAATAATAAATTTTTGGCAAATAAAAAGAATTAAGGAATCCTTAATATATTTCTACTTACAATAAAGATGATTGTGTGCGTTCTTGTGTGTATATTGTTGCTCTACAGGCCAGTCCATTTCACTAACAGCTATAAAATCTGTGAACATGTATACCTTGGAGGATAAAAATGTGTATCTTCGAGCGAATTTTTAAAATTCTAATTCATTAAAAATAGAGTTGAATTTCGAGGTAATTCTGCGATAGCTTCTGAAAATATTATGTTATAAAAATTATTTTTACACCACTTTAAAATTTAAAAAGTATTTTTTAATGATATGACTTACTATTCATGAAAATAGAATAGAAAAATTTATGTTTACAATGAACAAAAATTGTGTAATAGAATTTAAATAATGTGGTTTTAATATCTAATAATTTGACAGAACCATAGACATGAAGTTATGCCTGAAGGATTTATCAGAAATTAAATGCAACTAATATCCCCCGCGAACCAGCTGTTTACCAAAGGCGACTAGTTATTTTTACTAACAAGTAAACTAAAAAGTAGAAAATAATTAAAACTAAAAGAACATTTTTTTTTAATGCACCACCTTGCTTTTCCAAAAATAAGACCAAACTTTGGTCCCAAAACATGCATTCAAGTTTATTCTTAATTACTATTTTTAATGCACAATTTATATTTTTTATCATATCGCATATTTATCATATCGCTGAATAGAGCCACTTGTCTATATGAGCGATGCATATTTTCTGATGATATGTCTAAATGCTGTGAAATTGCAAGGACAAAGGCTTCAAATCAACTCTTTCGTTTCAATACCACTGCAGGTCTCTGCACCTAGAATCCTCAAGATTCACGATCAATGTGAATGGGAAACGTGAGAACGTGAAATTGGTAAAGATTGGAAAAGTAAATTGTGCCTTTTTCGAGAAAGTATTAGAAAAAGATTCTTCAACTGAAAACATGAAGGTGTGGTCATATCGGGTTTTTGCAAAAATGAGAGTCATGGTGGTGGTGGGACGAGAACCTTGCTTACCGAATGAAATCAGATGTAAAATTAAAGCTAAAATAGCTATAAAAATATATTTAAAAAATGTAAATGAAAAGCAATATAGTGACAAAAATAAGAGCAAAAGCAAACGAAAAACAAGGCAATCTCCATGTAGAAGGGGAATTGTATTAAAAAACATTTCGTAGATTTGAATTCAGAGACATTT
>JAPMOR010081801.1:0-12203 GCA_026543865.1 Argiope aurantia
ACAGAGTGCTGCAAAAAAACTCAGACAAAGTTATTACATAATAGAACAGAAGTTCATTAATTTCTTTTTAATTTTTGTTCATTTCTTTTTGTCTACCACTTCAATTATAACATATTTTATAAAGTTTCTTTTAGTTTATGTACTGAGTTTTGGCCTTTTTACAACGCTAAGCAAAATATATGCCATTTAAAGTTGGGAAACGAACAATAAGAAGTCGTTCGATTATTTAATGCGCCTCGGCAAGGAGTGTTTGATGCAATTTATCCTTCCAAAGAGCTTGCCAATGATGGACAAAGTCCAGGAAGTGAACTAAAACTTATGGGGAACACTTTCAGTAACCGTAAGGTTATCAAGAAGTGAGTTCAATGAAATTCGAAGGTTTCCATGAGAAAGATCGCTCGTAAACTAGAAATAAGGAACCGATCAGTGCAACGAATGGCAAAATCAGAGATTGGATTAAGCCTCATAAGTTCAGAAAGTTAAGCTTCTCACTGAAGAAGACAAACTCGTGCGGCGCGAAATACGAGGAAAACTTTTGAAACGGGCCGCGAGTCAGCATTGAGAGAGATTCCTTTTCACTCCTGAGAAGCTCTTTACCTTCCAAAAGTTCTAGAACAAAAAATCTGGTCTGTAGATGCACGCAGCACTTCAACAATTGTTGAACATCGCAAAAATCCAAAGTCAGTCATGGTTTGAGGCAGAATTTGCTAAAGCTGCAAAACAACTCTGTTTTTGTATATGAGGGAGCTAAAATAATTCAAAAAGTGTACCAGTGGGACATTTAAGAAGCTGTTATATTTCCGTGGGCCAAAACGCACTTCGGAAATGTAAATTGGGAGTTTCAACAAGACTCTGCATCAGCTCTCAAGGCTTAAAAAGACAGAGGAGTGGTGAAAGGAACATCTTCTGGACGTGATATCCTCTGGAGAATAATGGACACAATACCCACCGAATCTAAATCCCATGATTAAAGTGTATGGTCCATTTTGGTGTCTAGGGCTTGCGCTAAACGACATAAAAGTTTAGATTCTCTAAAGCAATGGCTTTTGAGGGAATGGGATAGATAAAAGGTGGAAGACTTGCGGTCCATTGCTGAAAATTTCAATAAGCTTTGACGCCTCTGCATCACTGCAAAAGGCGACCACTTTGAAACCAATTAAATTTATTTATCAGTAAAGTCTATTCATATTATTATTTGTTATATTTTGTTAATTTATTTATTTTTAATCAAGTTATATTAAAATTTGTTTGTCCGGGTTTCTCTGCCGCATCCTGTATTCATTATACATTCGTTTTTATCTGTATCCAGATTATATTTACAACTAGAAGCATGCAATTTCAATATGTATTTATAAAAAGCATCTATCAATAGTTAAAAACAAGTTACTCCGGTATGCCAAATGACATAACTAAACTCCAAACAACAAATTATGCATTTATTTATACATTTAAATTAAATTTTTATTTCAAATGAAAGATATTATGCCATAATAAAGAAATCTAAGAGTAGAAATGAATAATTTGATAGAGAAAATATTTTGATGCCTTAAAATCTTTATAATAAGGAATTAAGAGAGGAATAGTAAAAAAATTTAAAATATGCCTTTAATTATAAACATTTGAAGATAAATTTTATGGTCAAAATGGAAACTCATATGATTGACAGCAATGTTTTAAAAAATTATTTCCCTCCAATGAATACTATAGGAAAAATTATTAAAACAATTTTATTAAAAACATTTTATTAGCCATTTTATTAAAAACAAAAGCCAGAATTTTGCCTGTAGGAGACATCTGCCGATCTGAGTAAAAGACAGCTGCTGCCATGTTTTAGCTGGGCGAACATGTTGACTGCAGTTTCATTAACTATATGTCAATCAAGTAAATTATGCCTAGGGGTTAACTCTTTCACTTTACGTCCAATAAAATGGAGAATATTTTTTTTCATTCATTGAGTACTAAGAAGCTAATTAAACACTTCTACTTTTTCTCAAAATAAAATGGTTGGGTTCTTGTACACAAGATTCCTTTTAATTTCAGGTTTTAAGACAGATACATACTTTTACTAATATAATGCCAAATTAAATTAAATGTATAATGAATTGTACAAATGTATAATTTGATTAGACAGTATCAGTTAATTCGTTTCGAGTGCTATTGTGTATATCGCTTCAAATTATAATTTTATTATAATAAAGAGCATTTCAATGAAATTAGAACACTGATGTCTTATTTCAACGGAAAATGCAAATCATTGCTGTATTTCAATTATTCGTTTTTCGTAGTTCCAAAATTCAAAGTCCACAGAATGTACAGCTGTATTCTCCAAAAAAAAAAATGTAATATTTCCAGATTCTGTATTCACTGAATCATTCCATTTCAAGAAATGTGAGGGAAATTATCATTTCAATAATTGAATAAAATAATCTACTTATTTTATGTATTTACTAAATGATTGATTTTCTTGTTTTAATTTATATAAGCATTTCGGTAAGAGCTAATGCCATTCATCAAATATCTACCATTACTATACCATTTATTGCATTAATTATCTATTTATATCTAAATGCGGTTATTAAAATATTCATCTATATTTCAAAAATTTAACTTTGTGTGCACTAAAATTAAGAAAACAAAATAATTTATGATCTAATCATTCCTGTTACATTTTTTCCAATTCCATTTATTAATTATAGAGTCATTAACACTGGACACATGCATATTCTTTTCATGTTGATTTGGGAAGATTCTGCCGTTTTGATTAAATGAGAATCCTTAGAATAATTAAAATATTTTTTAAATTTAAGGTATTCATCCATGAAATTTTTGAGTTAAAGAATAATATTTACGGAAAGCTTAATTGTTCTTTAAAAATGCGAAATTGCATTAATCGATTCAGGCATGCAGTAGAAAGCCATTTAATAGGTTTATTTTAACTTTTAACGAAGATCAATTGAGTGTTTCTCTATAATCATACAACTGAAAGTGAATTATGTGGAATACCATTAGAAGTGTATATATGTTTTAACATGTGCATCTATTATTGTATTTTGTAATATTCTAATTACTAACATCTAAAATTTGATACTTTAATAAGCTATTTTAAGTTTTCTTCTCAATTCATTCCTTATTGAATATCGCAAATAAAATTTCAAGGGCAGAAAGTTTCGTTCCATTGGCAGATTCAAAATTGCACAAGAGTAAAGTCAACCAACTGACTCTCCGATCCGCCACGAAGGCACACGAATTTAAACCATAAGGCTGAATGACCGGACCGCCGCAACAGCAACACTGGCGAAAACTGTGGTTGAGTCGTAAGGGCCATAACCGGCCACGGTACAACCCTCCCCGAAGGAAGTACGTCCCGTCATCGATGGGAGGAGTCAGATCCTCCACCTATTTGTGTACCCTCCTGGGTGGCGAGATTTAACCACCATGCCGGAAGCATCTCATCCTCATTTCGATATGTCCCGCGGGTGTTTATTACACAAGAGTAAACAAAATTGTTATAGCTTTTAGATATGACCAATAAATTAAAAAATGAATATTGATGTATAAGAACTATTTGAAATGTTTTTCAAGATTCATAAAACTTCAAAATTTATGACTGCATTTTAAAGTCATTTGAATTTCCTAATGGTGCTTTAATCAATACAAATAAAATATAATTCAAGATTTGTTGGATCTACAATTCTCTGATGGCTATTCTTTTTGTCTATGCATGATGTTCATTCCTGTTTCTGGTTGCCATTTCTTTAATCTTTTCCTTGTACACTTCTCTGACTTCTTCATGTGATTTTGATTAATGAATTTGATATTAGATTGATGATTAGATTATTTATACTCTCGTTACTGCTGTAAATGTTTAAATTTTTTTGTTTGATTAATTGAATTTTAAATCAAAGTTTATATTTTAAATCTATGTACGACAACTTAAAAAATTTCAATCCTATCAAACCTGTGATGCTTGTCTAAAAATGTGGTCATTTTTTCCAAAATATCAAAACGTTTCATTGAAGCTACCGAAATAACTTCACATTTTTGAGCCAATCTCATATTACGATTATTTATCTATTGTTTCATCTATAAAGTAAATACCTCAACAGCATTTTTACTTTCTTACGATTTACCAGGAACGAGTTCTGTGGATGATGAGAATTATCAGTGGAATTAAGACAGATTCTGAAGTCGGCACTCTTAAACTACCATCCATTAACCCTTTGATCTAAGAGTTTAGTTAACTTTCTTATCAGGCATCTTAACCTGCTTGGGACATTAATTATTATCCAATCTATATAATAAGATAAGATCCTCAAAGACAAGTGTGCTTTTGTCTTTTAAATTAATGTTTTAACTTAAGGGAATATCGAACATTCTGTAATTCATGGAACGTTTCAGATGTGTCAGTGCAAACTAATGGCTTTAGGAAATAAAATACTTTTATGCGAAAAACAACATTTCTGGAGATCAATTAAATTTAGAACTACAAAGTTCTTTTATTTCCAAAATATCTAATGAAATCATGTTATTTCAATGTATGTACTCTTTATTTTCAAGAATAAAAAACTTAATGGGTCGTTTTCCTTTATCATCTGTATTATCTTCTGTACTGTTTGACCATCACCTTTCGGTTTAATTAGTTTTATCAGGAGGGAAATTTATTCAGAAGCTAAATATGGCTTTTGGACAAGAACTCATAAGATTACTGTTAGACTAAGAAGAAAACACTTGAGCCAATGCAATATTTTCAGATTTTCAAGCCACATCAATGTGAGTAATTTGACTCCCGGCAGACTGAACTTGCATACATGGTAGATTCCTCCTACCGAGTTCCTTAACTTACATCACGGTATTTCCCATTCTAGAACATATATTTCGAAATAAATTTTGTAAATGTTGTATTTCAATAAAAATAATTTTTACACTACATTTGTGTTTTAGAAGTTGCAAATTTTTAATTTTATTAAAACTGAAAAGGTATTAATTAAAAATAAAACATTTCCATTAACCACAATGTTATGTAATTTAAATCGAAGTGCAAATTATGTATTTAATAGCAATTTCGTATTTTCAAAGATTTATTTTGTATATTTCATGCTCTTTTATGTTCTTCATGCTTATAATTTTGTATAATTTAATATCATCATGATTTTAGGTTGGTATCATTCTTAAAATCCGTGTTGCAAAAATATCGTTTAATACACATATAGAGACGATAATCAAATACAACTGTTTAATTTGATGCATAATTAACTCTGGAGTGCTTGTTGCTCAATAATAAAGCGCATCATTAATTTTTTAACTAAAAAATTAGTGTCCTCCCTCGATTTCAAAAGATGCTATTGAATGAAAATCGTTTACATGGTCTTTGATAGCCTTAAAAAATTGTTTTTCAGTTATACAAATTTCATTTAAAGGTATTATTTTTCACTTTAATGTTCTTTACTAAATTATAATTATTATAATGTGTATTAAAATATTTTTGCCATGAAATAAAAGTTATTTTAATTATTTTTATTAGATATTTCATCTATTTACTTATTCCATTCTTAACATTATGCTAAGAGCTTTCTTTGGATAACTTCTCCACAGAAGTTTCGCTTTGATGACCATATTGCTTGAAAGAGCGAGAAATGGACATCATTTGTAGTAGGTATCTTTGGTTGATACAATTAAGACAAAGACAAATGAAATAAAGAACACTATTTTGCGATGTTTTGAATTAGAAAACTTCTAATCTAATTTTTATTTCAGATGCTTACTTCAGTATTGCAACTTAAGTGAATTCTCTAAATAAAATAACATGCTGTATATCGATTTTGTCAGAAACGAATGCTAAAATTAACAGAAAATTAAATTTACTCGATTAATTCTCTGAAAATTTAATTTTCCAGAAAACAGCACTTCAAACACAAAAGTTTGCATATTTAAATGAACTCATGGTCATTAAAATTTTGTTTGTTTCAATTTAAAAAGTTGGTGCAAATAGGGAGAAAAATCTTTAAAGTTAACAAATACTATGTGTAGTTAAACTCAAATCTTTAATAAATCAACAGACAACGTAAATGCAAAAACCGGGTTTATGTATCATGATCTAATACCTCTGCAAGAGTAATAAGTTATTTATTACTAATATGGGTTTCAACCTATCTAAAATGTTTTTTCTCTGAAGAATTTTGACTTTTGGGTCATTAGAAAAACTTCTTAAGCCTACATAACTCTTCTAATAATTAAAACATTGGGACTTGTCAAATATGAGTACTTTTGATCAGAATTTTTCTGATCTTTTCTATTTCGTATCGAAATATGTTAACATTTTTAATAATATGTTAATGTCTTCGTCTTTTAACATATTGTTATTTTCTTTCATTCAGGATAAACTGAAGTTACAATTAAAAACTGAGAGATGAGTAAATGGCTCACTGCTTTTATTTTCAAACATTCAAAACATCTGATAATATTTTATTCATGTTATTCTTAAAGCAATTATGTTTGAATATATTTATGAAATAATGGTAAAAACGGACACTGAAATTAAATAAAATCGTGCTCTGAAGAAACTTCAAAATTTTAAAGAAAACTTTTTTTTTTCATTAGAATGCAAAATTAGTTTCTCTCTCTTTTACTTTATTATTTTAATTTCTTAAAAGCTTTGGTATCATCAATCAAAATTATTCTGCATTTTATTAGATTTTTCAAAGTATTATTTTTATTAAAAATGAATTTAAAATGTTCTGAAGTTGTTTCAGGATGTTTCAGTTTTTATGAAATATTATGATAATCTAAAACTTTATCTATGATTAAATTTTTCTCCACTTTTAAAGCTCTGAAACTCTAGGAATTTGAAAAATGACTGGTAATTATTTTTTTTTCTGTTTTGTGTTAAAACTAAAAAAAAAAAAAAAAAACTAAAAAAAAAAAAAAAAACTTTTTTTTTAAAAAAATTGAAGTTATTCTTTAAAAAATGTATTACTTTTTGATAAAATATATAGAAATATTTTAGCAGGGAAAGAACAATATAATAAAAAAGTAATATAATAAAATAAGTAATAAATATCTATTCTAATATATAGATCGGAGGCGTTTTTAGCGCAATATAAAATAAATTTTAAAAGATGTTACAATTAGCTCCGGTTTAAGAAAAGAAAAGTAATTTTTACTAAAATATTTCTACAAATTTCCATATTGAACAAGTGTGGAACGAAAATTAAGTGCATGCGACTTAAGAAGCATACTTAAGTATTTGAATTCCTGTTCATCATATTGTATGTAGCGGATTGTTATGTAACATACAGATTGTTGTCAAAATAATGGAAACACATGCAGTTAGAAATGTCATTTAAAAATGTGCTTCATAAGCATTAAACTATATAAAACTAATTACCATTTTTTTAATATAAAAAACGTATATCATTGTAGCATGGATATAAACTGGTGTGCAAAACTTAAGCAACAGGTATGTTTTTTGCTATAACTTCACGAGGAATCATCTGAGAGACATGAAATTCTGAAATGAGATACAGCATTTTGTTCTGAAAGAATGACGAAAGCATAGTTGCGCAGAAATGAATACAATGCACACAGTATGGAATCAAACAAAAAAAGGCTTTATTGAACTCATAGTTTCGTTACATATGATTGTCTGTCCAAGAGGAAGAACAGCAAGCAGATGTTCCTTAGTATGGGATATGCCCTCCCCTTACTGCAATGGTTGCTTCGCACCGTCTCCCCATACTCAGCACCAGATTGTCCAACAGTTCTTGAGGTAAGAGTGCCCATTCCTCAATCAGCATCTGTTTAAGTTGTCGGGTGTTCCCAGGAAGATGTAATCGTGCCGCAAGGCATCTCGCCTAAGCATCCCACACATGTTCTTTCTGATTTAAATCAGAGGAGCACGCCGGCCAATCCAGTCGAGTGATATCTTCACTTTCCAGGAGCTCCTTAACAGCATGAGCCCTGTGTGGCCGTGCATTGTCATCCATAAAAACGAAGTCTGATCCAATGGCACCTCGGAACAGACGCACATGGGGAAGGATCACCTCCTGACAATAGTGATCTCCAGTTACAGAACCTCTGTCGAAAACGTGGAGCTCAGTCCGCCCGTTCATCATAATACCTCCCCAGACGACAACTCCAGGACCACCGAAACGGTCTCTTTCCGTGATGTTACTGGGATGAAACCGTGTCCCAACCTCTCTCGAAATCAACTGGCGTTGGGAATCGCTTGTGGCACTAAAACGACTCTCATCTGTAAAGAGGACACGACTCCACTGATGAGATGTCCAGTTTTTGTGTTCCCTGCACCATTCTAACCGGTGCCGCCGGTGGGAAACTGTCAAAGGGATGCAGCGTTCAGGACGGCGGGCGAATAGGCCACCTTTGTGAAGGCGTCTGGACACAGTAAAATGCGACACTTGTCGCCCCTTTGCTGCACACAGTTGCTGAGCAATGTCGCTTGCTGACTGGTTTCGGGTTCTTTTTGCCTGCAGGACGATATGTCGGTCTTCCACTGCAGTTGTTTTCCTGGGGCGGCCACCACCAACCTTTCTCACAGCTCTATCTGTGGTTTGGAAGGCTTTCCAAGCGCGGGAAACGACACTTTTGTTGATTCCGAACTCTTCAGCTACACTGGTCACACTACGCCCTTCATCCAGCTTTCCGATCATTCTTCCACGTGTGAAATCGTCCAGGTGATTTCTGCTAGCCATATTTCACGAATTAACTCACGTGCACTTGCAGAGAATGTCTTTTATTGCGTCTCCGTCCTTCCTTTTATTGTAATGTTGAGCTGCGCGCGCCTTCCGCACTTGTTTTGCGTACGCTCACGTCGCCTGTGACGTTTTGTTCCTGATATTTGCATACGCATGACCTTTCTCTTGAATTACGTGTTCATTGTACTGATCGCAAGAACTCCTTTTCTGCTATTTCATGGCTATCTGCTTAAAATTTGCATTGTTGCTTAAGTTTTGCACATCAGTGTATTTAGTGAAGTTGTATTCATCTTGGACTTCTGTCAAAAGTGTAAAATCTCAGGCTTCGCATATTTTCAGAATTAAAATTGTAGAAGCCTGACTAGTTAAAGAAACTAAAACATCACAGGTTTTAGGCGTTTCTATAGGTACGGTATCTTAAGTCATGACAACGCGCACACAGCGCGACAAGGCAAAATAGTGGACGGAATGAAAGCTAAGTGAAAGAGACTTATTGATATTGAAGCGAATTGAAATGTCTAAAAAAGAAAGCAACTTCAGTCAAAGTGACTGCAGGGCTCAATAAGCATCTGGATTCTCCATTGTCAATGATTAAAGTTATAAGACTCCTGTGTAAATAAAACATTTACGTCAGAGCAGTAACTCCCAAGCCACTTGTCACAGATGTTAATGCGAAATGTCGTCTGCAGTAGTGCATTAACCATAAAATTTTGTCAATTGATAATGGGAAGAGAGTTGCATGGTCAGTTGCATCATCTTTCACACTTTTTCTACAAGAATCCTTTTTTGATAAGGTGCATAATTCTTCATGAAAATATTATGAAAGTTTCTGGAGAGATGCCAGTGGAGGATAACGATTATGGATTGAAAGCTCGAAAATAGTCAACCACTGTTCGAGTATGTTTAGATCAGGAGACAGTACAGGTAAAGGTAGACGCTTTACTTCTACATCGTGTCCATCAAATTACTATTGGGCAAGTCCTGTTCCATAATAAAAAGGATCATTATCATTCCTAGAAAGATCCATTTCCTACAGGAAGCAACATTTGCATCATAGATCCTGAATAAGGTTAATCATAAGATAGGAATCATTGGACATGGATATCATAGAATAAATTTTAGTGGAACTGGTCAGCTAAAGTTTCTCTTTACTTCTTCCAAGTCTTTCTGCCTCTCAGGGTTACTATTGGGCCAGCAGAAAATTACGACAGGGCTACCTGTACCAAAATAGATCCACTTTAATATTTGACAGTTGGAAGGATACAATCATGACCATTAGGTTTGCGCAGGCATCTTCCAAATGCATTTTCGTTTGTGGTATCCCCAATATTACCACCACTGAGAAATGTAAGTAGCGAGTGAGATGAGAGCTTCTCCAGATTTCTCTGTAAGGCACATTTATGTTTTGGATCTTTTAATTGTGTTAATATGTTTTAATTCAGAACTTGTAATATTTCTATATATTACAAATTAAAAAATGTCTTCTCACTTTCATCTTACCTTATTTTTGTGAAATAAAACGATTGGAGCATTTGCAAAAGCGCGGATGGCTGCCATATTTCAAAACATTTGGTAAATACAAATAAGCACGATAAAACACCGCAACACATGTTAAAAACTGTAACTTAAAACATCTAAAACTTAGGGATATTAGCTGAATGTTTTCAGTTTAGAGGATATCTTGTATTTAATGAATTTATAATTATGCTATATGGGTTTTGGATTGAAAGTAGGAATTTCTTCTGAATTGCTGTTCAGTTATTCCATGTAGACAGTTAGCAATTGTTTAAACCTTTTTAAATCTCTAAATAAATCCTGTTTTGAAGGATTTACTTGACTGACATTGCTTTGGGATTATTTTATCTATTAACATCACCCACAATAACAGGAAAAACTAATAGAAAAACGAAGAAAATAAAACAAATCTTCCATGCAATCATTTTTCGGACTAATCATGAAAAGGAATTATCCCAGCACGAGCCATTCCAAGCTAAATGAACATTGTCTTTTGAAATGAAATCATTTACTAAATTCCGTTATATCCTATATGATATCTCAATGAACAGTTGAAGCTATGTACAAATCAGTACATCATGAATAACTTTTGCAGAGAATACTCAAATTACGTTTACTCAGAGACAATCACTGCTGCCAACCGAAGAAACATAACTTCCACAAAATGCCTTTTCTATTTAATTATCTGTTAAAGAATGCACATGTGTAAGATGGGATAACAGAGACAGTAGTAAGCCAATCTTAACTCCACATTCCTACTATCGATTGTCTTTAAATTCTACGTGTACATGTTTCCTTAATGCATATTTGATGAGATTTTTTTATTAGCTCGCAACCTACTGTTACGCTTGATTGATGCAAAGGAGATGCATCTTCAAGACCAAACCAGAAAAAAACATTAACAAGAAGAATATTGACAACCTTGATTATCAATATATCAACCTGATTGATACATTGCATACTGCTGTATTCGATGCGATATTTGAAAGTAACAAATAAGAAATAGCAAATAATACGAGCATGAATTCGCTGTTACTGGAATATTCTGGAAGGTATTGTACGTGTGTTAATATTCAATAAATACAATGCAATTTGATTTTAGAATCATATTCTAAGATTAACAGTCTTTTTTGTTTTTGAAAAATTGCAGGTTATAAGAATGTAGTAATAAAACAATTTTAAAAAAACCGTTGGTGACTAAAAAAAATTGCTTATTACAAGAATGAAATAAAAAAATTAAACTGAAAGCAAATTCTGAAAAACAAAATTCCAATCTCGTAACTTTTGGTATTATTTAAAAGTAAGATATCATAAAGAAACTAGTTGTATCATCTAAAAGTGATATCTAATTTCAGAAATGCTAAGAAATCACGAAATCAAAAACTGGGCATGAAGATTAGTTACTAAACAAGTATTATTTTGTAAACTCTTAAAGTTTTATCTGTAAACAATATTCAGGGCATCATTCCATATGAATAGCGATTTAAGTAAGTGCGAACGTATCAAATTGTCGATTAATCAATGCATTTCTGTTTCAGCACATCTGAATGATGTGATAATTTCGATAAAAATTGATTACTTAAAAACAGATTCTTTTTTTTTTTTTTTTTTTTTTTTTTTTTTTTTTTTTTTTTTTTTTGCTATTATCAAAAGATGATTCTTGAAATCGACAATTTCAATGACGTCAAAATACAAATTGTAAATAATTTATACAGCTAAATTCAATAAAAAAAACTGGTATTTTAATCTAGCAATCGCGAAAGGCGCGTATGAATATGTGATATTTCTGATGAAAGTTGACGTTTGAAACCAATGTTAATAATAATGCATAGAAGTGTTTCTTGGGGAGGTATACTTGCGCATTTCAAACTATCCAATGCTCTCAGAATGATGAAAAACTTAGTTTTAAACATGCTTTGATGAATTGCGGCTTTATCTATTCATGGCAATAGCAACTAGACACATCTAAATAGTTGC
>JAPMOR010081809.1:0-62315 GCA_026543865.1 Argiope aurantia
TTTTTTTTTCCTTTCTTTTAAAGAATTACTTTTCTTTACAGTACAAAATGATGCAGCTAATTATTGAGAATTTGTGAAAGCCTATTAAATCTCTATCCAATGTTCAAAAACAAGCAATTCAGATATCGGACGAACATTCAAATCGTTGATTAAAAAGTGTGTCCCTAAATTAAGGCAAGATTTGAATTTGCCATCATTCGTGCAGTTAATGTTGGCAAATCTATTAAAAACATTTGTTAGCTGATAGTTTAAGGTTAGTAAAAATGGAGCGTTACACGATAGAACATAATGCAAAATTTTAATAGAAAGTTTTTTTTTCTTTAAATTACAATATTGCTATTGAATCAAAGTACACAGGAAAGGGTCATGTATGAAATACCAAATAGGGCCGCTTTTCTGGCACATTGTCGAAATTTTCAATGATCTTTTTGCATAAATGTGACTGAATTTTTCTTTGAAGCATGTGTTTATGAACTTTGTTGGCATAGACCTTTGACTCCAAATAATCCCATAAAAAGAAACCCAATGGTGTTAAATCACACAATCCAGGGACCAATTTTCAAATGTTCGAACTGTGGCAGTCGGATTTTCATATTTTTAAAATATTGTTCAACAATGAAAGCACGTTCTATCGTGTACCGCTACATTTTTACTAACCCTAAACTATCAGCTAACGAATGTTTTTAATAGATTTGCCAACATTAACTGCACGAATGGTGGCAAATTCACATCTTGCGTTAATTGTGGGACACCCTTTATTTTTAAGGCTTGCTCAGCAGGACAATTTTATAATTTAAAAATCTGTATACATTTTATTTTGTGAATTAAATATCAAGATAAAATGGCAAGTTGCTTATTGACAAATAATTTTATGGAAATTATCTGTACAGAATCGCCTAAGCAAACACCTAAACTGAAATTGTTGATTGTATTAGGGTGTCCCATAAGTTTCTTTCCTATCTATTTCTAATATGAAATAAATGCACAATACTTACTCTTTAAGATATTATTTATTTTGTTATATAAGAACCCTTTTGCTCTATTACATTCTTCTATCTTTCAGGAAGCCTCATTATGCCTTCTTTCTAAAATTGTTATGTTTTGGACAAGAAATAATCAAGGTGCGCTTTTATTTCGATGATGGATTTAAAGTGCTTATCGCGAAGAGAGTTTTTTTTAAGGGCAGAAAGAAGTAATAATCAGATGGAGCGAGATCTGGAGAGTATGCAAGATACGGCAAAACATCTCAATCAAACTTTAAGAGCCTTTCTCTTAAGACAAATGCAATATGTGGTTTCGCGTTGTCATGATGAAAAACAACGCCTCGTCAGTTCATTAATTCCGACCTTTTTTGCTATGCAGCTTTCAACTGATCCAGTTGATGACAGTATCTCATGGAATTTATTGTTTCACCTTGAAGGAGCTCGTAGAAAATTAAGCCTTTCCAATCTCACCAATTGAACAAAACCTTTTTGGGGTGTAGAGTCCCGGCTTTGCGACAGTTTAGAGCTTTGGGATGATGACATAGGCTGCATGTTTGCTATTCATATCGCGATGAGAAAGAAATGTTTGGGACACCCTAATAATAATCACCTGTATATAAAAAGCTTACCAGCCATTCGAATACATTGTTGGAAGGACTATTATAGATTACTAGTTGAGCCCTTAATTTTTAAAGGAATTGGATTGTCATTTCAACAAACACCAACATTAGAAAATTGTCCTATATTAAGACAGCATAATCAAAGAAAATGAATCAAGAAACACCAGCTTTAAATTACTTGCAACTGCCGATTCTCGTAGAATGACATCTGTACAGAAATGTTTTTTTTCTCTCCTCCACCGAATTAAAATGGTTATTTAACTTTCAAAATGTTCACTGACAATTAAACTTTAAATTCTATAATTATATAATTTCCACAAAAATTGAAAAACGGGACATTATTGTAAGTGTGTAGATTGCATTATCTACAAAAAAAAACTGCGCCCCATAGCATGTCTTATGTAGTGATATCTCCGGAAACAGTAGAACAGCAGTCTTCTCTTTATCTGGCGACTTAAATAGCATCCGGCAGAAAGAAAAATAGTGCTTACAGCTTATGCTTAACCTCACTTATTTAACCCTTTGAAAGCAACTTCCCTTTACTCCACCTTAAACGATGTATTTTAAGGATATTTTGTTTCGATAGAAAAATGAATCCAGTTGACTTCAGTAGATTTATCTAACTTGAAAATTCGATAAAAGCCTAAAAAAGAAAATAGGCGGTGCTCTCAAAAGACAGGCTTAATGATTTCGATAAGAAAAGAGAAGAGGGTTTCATACATGTGAAAGGTACTTTATAAATTCGAAATGGGAATATCCAAAAAGTTAAAAATAATTCAAACTCTTGAAGTTATTATTTATATTATATTGAAAATACCTCAAGAAAAAAAAAATTACGCAGGACCTAAAAATTATGAAGTAAAATTAAATTGGTAAATATAAAATGTTCAATTGAATATTAAAATATTTTATTTACATTTTGGTTAAAGCATAAAAAATAAACATTTATATCAATTCTTTTAACAATATTAGAAGACGAATTATTTTAATACAGAAAAAAAATGTTATTTTTTAAATCTCGTTTCATCATCTATATTTAGATGTAACAAGGTATTCCCGCAGATGATTATATATATTTTTCTACGACTATACAAATAACTAAATTATCTACTTCATCAAAAATACGGATAAAATATAACCTAAAAGTATTTTTGTATTCGGATTTTTTTTTTTGTTGTTGTTGTTGAGCTCAGCTGAAATAGTCTAGTTCTTTCAAACCTGGGCGAGTGAAATTTCAGAGATTTTAATTAATACTTAAATGACATCTTCGTAAAATTATACAAAATGGATGTAACAAAAAATTACATCACAATCCATCTATCGCATTTTAATATATAGCCATTATGGAAAGAATTTGTCAGGTGTCATTTTTTTGTAATAAGTTCCATCCATACTACGAAAAATATGCAGCACAAAATTCGAAATTCATGGATTATTATTCAAAGAATAAAAAATGGAATAAACAATGGTTTTTAGAGTTACGGCCAACATTAAAAGAAATCTGGACACTTACAGTAAAATAGCCAGGCCTTTCAGTTTCCGCAAAGAGTTTGAACTGATTATCCTTATTTCCAACCCTACACAATATCCAAAATACGCAATTTCAAGTTCCCGCTTTCTCACAACTGTTGTTACTCTGCAAGTCTTTAAAGTAATGGTGTATTGTTTTGGGTTATTTTCTTCCAACTCAAGCATAGAACGAACTTGTGCTTTTGCCAAGGTCCTGTACCTCGATTGAGTGTAATTCCACAGAGAAACAACTGTTGACAGCAAACTTGTTTTATATAGTACAATGATTACCACGAATCTAAACCGTCATTAAGTCTGAGTTTCATGTTAAGAACAATTACTTAAACTTCATCAATGAGATGCTTTTGAATAAATTTTTTTTCCCTTGAGGTTGACAAAATAGAAATCTGGATATGAGCCATTTTATTCCAAATGGAAAAGGTGGGAATTGCTAAAAATGCTTAGTAAAATAAATGCATGAATAGTAACATAAAATTCTCTCAGATCGTTTTTGTTAATACACTGACTAAATGTTGTCTTTTTCTGTAAGAAAGAAATACAATTAATTCGTAATGTAAATGTAATCCTGCAAAAGAGCTCTTGAAAAATACTTTCCTAAAACTATACTATGGTCTACATTCAAATTTCAGGGTTGAATCATAACCATGTTACAGAGGAAACAGAAATATATATTTTTAAACTAGGTAATATTTGATGCGAATTTCATTTGTTTTCGTACTTTCTTCTACGTTACCACTTTCCAAAGAAAAAAGAAATATATATTTTAGTACGTTTCTTCATGAATATTGAAAACTAAGAGTTATACAATTAGATTATTAATGGATTTAGATATCACAAGCAAAATTAAATCATTTAATATCTGTATTTACTGAAAAGTCAGAGATGTCTGCATTTCCGCATTGCCTGTGCGTAAACCTACCCTAACTGAAATATCCCGAAAAAGGAATACAACTTTGTACGCCCTCTCATATATGAATAGATAGATGAGTAAACAATAACATTCATCGTGCAAGATAGGGTATGTACTTTGACATTTTTATTATCTTTAGGTCGTATACAAATTTAATGTCTTCAACAATTGCTTTCGGTAAATAATGTAAAAGAACATTGACTCATTAGCAGTTAATTAACTCTTTTATTAAGTTATGCTAAAAGATAACTCAGACGTTTCGGATGTGCTAGAATATCTTGGCAAATGGGTTTAATTCCTTAAGTCAGAAGTAAATATTTTGTACGATGAAGTATTTGTAAATAAATTTTTTCTAGCACAAAAACAAGTCATCATAAACAGTTTCCCGTGAACTTCTCTTCGTTAGAGATACTATCTTTGACGTCAAAGAAACAAAATGGATTCTTAATTAAACGTTAAAAGACTTAAATGATACTCATATGAATTAATTCATTGTTACGAAGTGATTAATAAGTTAAAAATAGAGCACGCCACTGCAGCATGCTCTTTAAAAAGTGTCTGGAACCAACTCTTTCGATGCAATTACGTGGCTGTTTTCTTTTGTTTTTGACCTTTCTGTTTAAGCCGCAGGCACTGACATCCGGATTTCTTTTGAAATGACAGTCTATAGCCATTTCTATCAACTAGTTTCGAATTCGCAGGAAATTACTAGAGATTCCAAGATTTTGTGAAAGCAGTGGAAACGTGGAAAGCCAGGCAAGACCAAATTCTTTTAATAGACGATTCATCCATAGAATAAAGAAAATTCAAAATTTTAAAAAATGGCGAGTCTTATTTAAAAAATAAAGCGTTTAAAACAGACTTTCACAATTTAAAATTGCCATAGCCAGACACGAAATAGATTTTTTTTTCAAACTAATAGTGTTTTTCTGATAAATCAGTCTTCCATAACAAAAGAGGTGCAGGAAATATCGTCAATAAATAAGTGCTCTCACTTGAAAACATATCAATTCATCTTTAAGATGTAATCATAGCGTAAAATGGTTGTTTTGCGGGAGAAAAATTCTCGTTAAAAAATATTACTAACATTTTATGTCAACTTTAAGGTGAGTGTTTTTAGTTCTCGTAGAATAAGAGTAATTTCAACAAATCAGTGACACAACGAGCAAATAGCGCTCAAGGCAGAAATATATTTGTCTCTCTCAACATATTTAGCTCACAAGTAAAAGCATATTTGAATCCATGCCTCCCCTTCTCCCACCATTCTCCAAGACTGGTTCCTAGCTTACCTTGCTATTTCCAAAGTTGAATCATTACTATTAGAATTTGGCCACTGCTATCTCCAGACATAATGATAGATTTCCCATTTTTTTTTTTTGGCAACATCTGAAGGAAAAGTGACATTTGACTGCCATGCAAGAAGTATTAATTCCCACAGATCTTTCGGGAATGTTTCGGTACTAAGAAACCTCATATTCCAATCAACTTCAACTAGGATTCTAATCAAACAAGCTGGTATTTTTTTATGCTCTTTTATTAATTAATGATCATAATACCGTCTGCCAATGCCAGATAAAAACTGGTTAAGATGAAAAATTGTCTCATTCATTACTGCGTTTCAATAATTTGAATTTTGCATTGTTCGATAAGAAACAAGTCGGTAGCAAAGGCAAATCCTTGAAAATTCTAAATCGTAAATAAAACGAGGCCAGTTTGAGATGCAGTTCAAACTGTTTTTCCTCTTTTTGAGAATAGATATATTTCTAAACCATGAATGATCATTTAACATTATAGACATGGTAAACATAATTTACACACCATACTAAAATAGCGTATCTAACAAATCAGTGTTTCTAGGGGGGTGGAGGACTTATTTTCACTTTTATCCATGATATTGAAGAAAATCGATTGCAATTCACGATAGTGAATACAAATATTTTATTGCATATTTGAAAAAAATTTTACGAGTTAATTTTATATGATAAAAATAGTTCCAATAGATAGATCTTTTCAATTTTTTAAGATATATTAGAAAGAATTTTATAAAAAAAGCAATACTTTAAAAAAAATAGTTATATACCGATGTAATACCAAAATTATCGAATT
The DNA here is from genome assembly GCA_026543865.1 of Argiope aurantia. NCBI lineage: Eukaryota > Metazoa > Arthropoda > Arachnida > Araneae > Araneidae > Argiope > Argiope aurantia. Next base: position 6,150 of record JAPMOR010081809.1, read on the forward strand.
GACAGTAAAATTACCACTGTTAAAAAATATTAATGCAATTTACAGTAATTGTTGAGTTGAACACACCGAAATGAATACAAAATTTTTCCATACAATTTTGGAAATTCCATCGTGAATCAAATTAAAATGAATTTTTACTTCTACATTAAGTCAGATGAATACAGGACACTGCCATAATAATCATGGATAACTTGAATGAAATAAAGTAAGTAATATTTAAAGTAAATATTTATAAAGGCAGAAAATAATTCGTTTAATTACAGAGAAACAATTGTTTAATTGCACAGACACAAATATAAGCTGCTTTATTTGTTCATATTGTGAGATGTGGGTGTCACAGAAGAGAAACCAGATATGGCCAGACGAATCATTAACATATCTTGGCCTTGAAGAACTGACAAGTGAAGTAATTTATCACTGGGCGAGACGCCTCTCGTGCTTCGCAACGGATGCGGGCAGACTTACAATAATGTAGCTTTCTCTCAGATCCACAAAATGCTACCAGAAATTATCTTCGGCCTTCCATTGGTTTTTACTTAGAAAATTACATTTAATATGCACTTGCACAGAAATAACACGATAAACACAATTTATTGGCGAGATAAATTGCTCACATGATACTCATAATTCATTTAATGTACATAAACATTGATTTCATACGTAAACGTTCTAGTATAAATTAATTTTCGCGCAAAGGCAATTCAGTGGATGTCAATTTCAAATATTAGTTTATTTCCCCTTGTATGAAATGGATGATTCTGTAAGTTTTTTTTTAAATAATTTTATAATTGTTTATACAAGGCGGTATACTAAATTTATCGATCCCGTAACAGTTTTAGACTAGAAAATAATAATTTCCTATAAAATGTAATAAAAATACAAATTTTCTTTGATAAAATTCTTTATCATATTGCACTAGATGCATTTATTTAAATTAGATTGCAGAATTTTCTATTCAGAACCCCTCGGAGACTCCTTTTCCTGTATCTTAATTTCTAAAAATATATATTCAAAATTATTATAATTATGCAGTTTAGAGCATCAAATAATGGAGTGAGTATCCAATATGCAATGAATTAACATTGTATCATAAAGGTCTTATTCTTTGATAACAAAATTTGTTAAAATCTTAAGAATATGAGCTTATCGTTTTATAGATATATAGTTATTTAATGATATGCTTATTAAATTTTTAAGACTTATTATATGCTTATAGCTCAAATTCCTTGAAAACAAAATTTGATTAAAAGTTTTAAGACATGCCTAAAGTTTTGAACACAGTAAGAGAAGCAACACATTCCACAAAATCATTGTAGTAATATTCACCTCAATCGTGTCTAAATGAAATACATAATATTTACAGACCCTTTAGAAAGAGACAATGACATAATTTGATATTTATTAGTATAAAAGTGCTTTCGATATTTAAATAATTTCTTCTGCATTAAGAATACATTTTCGAAAAGGGGCATATTTTTACAAATTTAAGGGAAAGAGGAAAATTTATCTCGCATTTTATCTGTCAGAACGACAAAGTCAAATTTATATTATAATTAATGATATTATATAATTATATTAATATAAAATTAACATAATTGCTTGTAGCGTGATATATCATATCTAATTGAAGTCGTAATTTCCTAATTTTTATCTTAAGTGAGCTCATATTAATTTCATTTGAAATAGTCTCGTATTTTCTGATCCAATTCTACTTTAATTAATGCTACATGCGCTATATAAAACTACTAGTCTCTGCTTTTTTCCCCCGTTGCGAGTGAAGGGATAAAAATCCTTAAAGCTTACAACATTCTTTTAAAGGTACTTAAATTTCCCTTTCGAAAGAAATCCCAATCAAAATCTCATAGTAAAACCACTGAAAGGAAAAATTTCGGTCTTTTCTGATCTTGTGTCGCGACACAGACTGACGTATCTTACCGCTTTTTAACTTTATCAATGTGTGTGTGTTTATATTATATATATATATGCCACCAGAATAAAATAACGGAAGAATTTTAAAAGTTTCTTCTATTCGATCACGGAACAGCTAAAACATGTTTTATACATATATGTACGAACAATTTTTTTGCTTTGAGTACATCTGGTATTTTTTGCAAAAGTTCATACTATCTGATATCCTTTGTGTTTGTTACTTGGTCTGGTTCATTTTCTACAAGTGAAACATAAATAGTGTAATTTAATACAGATTAGAGTTCTTCCATATTATATTGAGTCTTTACATTACTACGAGAAAATAAAATCTAATAATATTTCTATCTAAATTTGAAATTATTTAAATACATATTTATATATAGAATACAATTCTAGATATAATATTCTACATATTATATTTAAAAATACAAATTTAAACACAGTGCCTATTGGAAGCGAAAAGATTCGGAGCATAGCAACACGAAGTAAAATACTGAAGACCAAAATCGATTTTCTGCAGAATTGTGTTCCCACTTTTCTAAGCAACGAGTAAAGCGTGAGAATTGCACTTATCTGTAGAAATATGGTTCTAAAACACTGTCATAAATGTACGAAAAATATCATGCTAATAAGCGCTAATACACATCTATCAACACATTTATTAAGAGACCTTAGCAGAATGCTAAGATTTGAAAATGTTTCCCTTAATTTTTTTTATTTTTTTTTTACTGTCGTACACTTACCCTTTGTCTTAAGCTTCTACGCGGCATCGGCTTTTCGCAACCTTGCAGGAAAAGAAAAAGTATGTCGTCATTGGCATTGATGGATATTTATTCGAATAAAAGCGATGATTCAAAGGATTATTGCAAAATAAATCATTCAGTACAACCAAGACAAAACTTTACGATTTCCTTCGTATTTTTTATGCGCCATCTTCTCAAAAAAACTTGGGAAACAGATATAGAATATTTTCTCTCAGTTAATCGGGAAAAACAGCTATGCTCTTTGCACAGCTGCTGGCTGTGTGTGTTTAAAAGTTGTTGAAATGTTTCACTTTCTCGGATTTTAAAACAAACTATATACATTACAGTTTACAACAAGGCTCGTAAAATTTTTCACTAGCTTCTTTTCATTTGAAACTTATTCCGAAATTAAACATTTTCTAAGACGTTTTTAAATGCCGATTTTTCTTTGTGAATGTCCGTTTTTATAATAGAGACGCGATAGTATTTTAACTTCTTAATGGTTTTTATTTTTCGCCTTCTGATACTTTGTTCATATATGAGTTTTGTATTGAGTTATTTATAATATCTATAGAATATATGAAATATTTATGGAATCTATATAATTTTTGTATCAGAAATTAAATAGTGGATTGAAAATTTTAACTTATAAATTAAAAAATATTATAACTCAATCCATGTATATGCTCCAATGTGGCAATAAGAAGTTAATAAGGAAATAAAAGTATTTACACAAGATTAACCCTATGAGTCCTGACCGCCCGATATCGCCACGTTCGACAGGGGCCTGACTCAGGCGCTTTGGGGCGGTTAAATGAGTTTAAGGGTGAAAGGTATTTCCCGACGAGCTCTCATTTAACCGTCCCAAAACGGCCTAGGCAGGCCCCTGTCAAACGTGGCGATATCGGGCGATCAGGGCTTATAGGGTTAAATTTTACAATTCTTACAAAATTGGACCAAACCATGATATTGATGAGATCAAATAATAATAATCAAGCAGCTTCTAGACAGTTAATTACTTATAATAAGTTCAAAAGTTTGAATAACTTTAGGTCTGTAATCAAGCAGCTAATGACAGAAACGATATTAACGAGATGTTTCAATGCACTTGATGTTTTTGAACTTTCAGACTAGAACTGTATTAACTTTTTTTTTTTTTTTTCCTAAGGCCAATTTTTTTTTTTTTTTTTTTTTCCTACTCTTGATAGCCTTTCCGTAGTAATTTTACGAGATGGAAATATTCTCTTTTGTCTAATTTAAAATAATTATTTTAAACATTCATTTTTTTTCCAAAATTAACGAAGTTTAAAAACGTAATTTTTTTTCTATGAGACACTATATATTAATATTAATTGCTATATTAATTGCACAGAATGCTTGCCCTATAAATTTTGGAAAGACTAGTTTTTAAAAAATGGCAAATATAGCAAAATATATCATAATGAAAAGAATCAGTTCAAGTTTTTAATGGAATTAAAAGCTAAATGACTACATCATACGGGATATAAATACCATAAGAACTTAGCAGTTCCGAGTCCTACGTTTTTTTTTTTTTTTTTTTTTTTACAAGCTGAGCGGTGAATTCCAAAATAAAATTTGCCCCGGAACAATCACATGATCATGAAATGAGCAAATTGAGTTAGTTCTTTATGGCACAAAAGCTATCTTTGGCTAAGCTGCCCCACATTCATCCAATTGAAATATTTGTATCAATTTATAGTAAAATCAGGGCATGGAATACCATAACACCTCATTTTGAAGCAACACCTTTTATTTTGGAATTTACTTAATAAATATGAACTGTGGTCAAATGGTAAGGATGACTTATGAGCTGATTTAAGAAGAATGAAGTTGGAAATTAAAGCCTTAAGTTTGAACTATGCACATCTAAACCTTACAACAGGCTTTGTTTAAATCATAACCTTTTATCACTCCTATGAGAATTTGCGAAACACCCTGAGTAATAGTAAATTTATTCTGAGAAAGAAACGAATCGCATTCATATTACAAAACATCTGGTGATCTCTTAAAATTTACAAGATTCGCTTGGTAATTTATGATCGACGAAAACTTCTGACGTGCTTATTACATCATTTTCGGTTCAATACTGTGTTTAGTCGGCGCATGATTTTGAAATGAATCACAGTCGATAGATCTACTGACCAAATACTACTGAATATTTAATAGTATTTTTTTCTTTCCATTTTATTAAATAAAAGTTACTGAGAACTGGTGCTCTCTACACATTTAAAAAGCATGAATTAAAATTCATCTTTAATATATAGAAATATTTTTGAAAAACAAGGGAAAATACGAAATCGTTTGACCAAAAGAGCTTATAATGATAATTTGAATGGACTATTGTTTTTTGCCTGAAAGATTTTTGAAATATCGTTTGAAACAAAAAGAAACAAAAGTCGAGATATTTCACTGCCATAAATATATCTTTATGTAATACATTTCTTTCAGGTCTAGTTCACGCAGCTGCTGTCAGCAAAGCGCTAGAAATGACAGCTGCGGAAAAACTTATTTTTGCAGTACTTGTTTATTTGGTCACGCTCCTCTTCCGAACTAGAATTTACACGAATAATTGAAAAAAGAATCAACATCACGAGATAATGACTTTCTGCATTGATGAAGCATTCGTCAGCAATTGTGCAGTCGTTTTCTTGCATTAATTCAAGCTTGAAGGTCGGTCTTTTAAGAAAAATAAATATTTGAAACTTTGATAACTTCGATCTAGAAGGCTTCTCTTTACAGAGGCAAACATTTCCAAACAGAATCTAATCGAATCTTAGCACGGAAAATACTAGTGAATAAGCCGCTATATCAGTGTTAGTAACAAGAGTTGAGATAATTAAATCATGTTATTTAGAGAAAAATAAGCACCTGAAAAGAGCTAACAATTCTGTTATAAAGGCCAGTGAAAATTAAATATTTTTTCGCTATAATTTTTTCGTTTCCCATTAAGCTTTCTCTGGAAACAGAATTGCAGTGAACGACCGTTAAATGAGTAACAGCGGTAGTACGAATGTAGTTGTAGAATGAATATTTATGTGAACTAAAAGGTCAAAAGAACTGTGCAAACGAATTAAGTATGTTACAGGAACTCCTAAACTGTTTACTTTCCCTTTTTGTCTCATTAGATGGCATATTGTGTTTTGGAAAATTGTAGCATTGGTTCAATTAAGAATTCATGGAATGGAATTTTTATAGATTCAAATTTATATATCGAATTATAAATACTGCAAATAATTTAATTTTATCTTATCAATCGAAAAATATGATTATTCGATGCATGAACCACACATCAGAACCAAAGTTAAAGAATTAAATTCGAAATCGGAAAAAAATTATTAAGCATTTATTCGTAACTAAAACATTCACACAATAAGATTTGATTTTAGTTTCAGTTAAATTGTGTTTTGAAGTAGTGAGAAATATTTAGTATGAGTCAGTTCCCAAGTCAAATAAATCTTAATCTTTTTAAACTTCTATTTCAGATTAAGCCCCCTTGACTTCTATGCCAGGAGGAGATCTGATAATAGATGTCAGTTTTAACAACATCATAAGATGTTCCATGTGCCTTACAAATAATATATTACATATACTATAAGTCAACTATTTCTCTTGATCCACCAGGTCCAAACAATATTTGCAACTAACATTTAAGGAGTTCCAAGTACACAAATAATAGCGGGCATATGTAGAACACGTTCCAATCCGAAATGCTTTTGTTTCTAATTTAATTGTATTTAAATTCAATTTTGAAGCAAGAGGATGACAACTTGGGGATGAACCTCACATTTAAATTGTGATCAAATGACGAGGATGACGTCTGAGCTGGCATCTCTTCTCCCAAGTACCAAGTCATACTAGTAGGAGGACATTTGACCCTCCGGCGGATTCAATGCGCAGTAGACAGTTTATATGAATTCTTCAGATTAAGCGTCAATTTGAAGCTGAAATCTTCCCGATCTTGTATCCCAAACCTTATAAATTGGTCACATACAAATAAATATGTCCTTTATAATAAGGAATATTTTAGAATTCACAACCCGATTTTCTTTTTAAAAATCTTAAAATTGAGAATGCAATTTCCCACAATCATCAAGCAATAGGTAAAAACAATGCTATCCTAAGCATTTCTTTTAATTTGATAAAAAAAATCTTAATTCTGGCCCAGAATTTAGGTTATAGAAATAAAATACACCCTTAAATTCACAATTTAACTTCATCTAATTCATTTTATTGACAACGATTTTTAAATATCTTCATTTAGTATTTCCTCCAGGTTTCTATCACGCTTCCGTTCGAATCCTTGTTCATCAGTAATAGCAATAGGTGGTTTTAAATAGAGCTACTAAATGTACATATCACACGTACACTATAATTAAAAAGAATGTATTACTCGCTTTGTCAGGCACGGAAGCGAATTAGCACTGTTATCATAGAAAGGGGTGGAGTTGATTGCATACTGCTAACGGCAAGGGGCATTACGCTGATGACTTTGCCAGGTTTATCATAATAAGACAATTACTATCATTAAATGACTGTACTTCAGCAAAGGATAAAGCAAAACTTAAACAGTAGCATTCTGCCATGATAAAAAAGAAAAGTTTACGAATAATTATTTCCAAAAATTCTGCTTCCCTCGAATTTTAGCGTAAAATCTTTTTGCTTGCTTTTACCGCTTACGAATAAATAGAACGGGAAACTGGTTTCACAGGTTAGAAAAATGTAAATGAAGTTTTCCCTTCCTGAATATTAAAAACTTCCGGATCAAAGAGATTAACTAATGAGTAACATGAATTAAAAAAATATGATATTGTTAAATTAAAAAAATAAGTTAATTATTTTATTTCGCACTTTATTTGAAATATATTTGACGTGGTAAAATTAAAATTTTTCAACCGTCCACAGCCATTTGTAAAATTTCACACCTCAATATGGAAAACTATTTAGTACATTTACTTTAGAAATGCGAGTCTGAATTGGATTAATAAAGACTATTTGAATTTGAAAAGTCAATCTCTTGGTTATTTTATGTCTATTTTATCAATTTTTAATTCTCTTAATTTTCATATGTGAATTTTAGAAACTATAGATGATTCAAATGAAAGATTTCTTTAATTCTTTGGGAAAGTGCAAATAAAATAATTGCATAAGTGTTTAGACACTTATTTAATTATCATTTACAACATGAAACAAATACGACATCAGTTCTGAAAATGTACAGATACATTTTCATTAGAAAGATAAAATATTAACCCACCGAATATTAAATTGAACATAATGAGTTTAGGCTAAGACTGGCGAGATTAACATAATAAACACAAATTTTCAAGGACTTGACTAGAGCACTTGCAACGCTTCCTTAAGGATACTGAATTTGCATCGAATTAAAAGTAATTCTGTCACTTTTTCCGGGATAGGTATACAGCTGTATATGGTTTAATTATCTCGATTTTTAAATAAGATACAAGTTTTCTTCATTGAAAGAAGGCCATTCTGACTCGATTCTTAAACAGGAAATTTGCTAATAAAATGAATTTACGTTTTCTTATAATTTAGCAAGCTTTTGAATATAATAAATGGCAAGTCTGTGAAATATTATTTTCTATGATTTATATGGTAAAGTATTGCATATTAGCGTCACAACACTACCCATTTCAGATTCCTACAACTTACAAGAGACAAAAAAAAAAAAAAAACACCCGAGTTTCTTTAAATCAAAAATGAACCTTTTTTCCATTCCTGTCAAGAAAATGTAATACGGTCTAATATTCATACTAAATGTAGAAAGAATAGATTTTTGTTACGAAAAATTCAGTTTTTTTTTTTTTCGTGCTTTTGCAAAATTAAAATAGGTAACGTTATTTTTTAAGGACGATTTTTTATTCGGATAATTTCTTAAAAATAGAGAATTATACAAATATATTAAAAAGAATAAGGTATATTGATATATTAAAAAGAATAAGGTATATCTACTCTGAGAGTTCACTGAATTTTGAAGAATACTTTTATGCCTAGAAAAATCTCAATGCTATTCCTTAGAAAATCAATACAGAAAAGCATAAAGCAGACAATGCTTTATGCTTTTCACATTATGCATAAAAAAACGGACATAAAATGGCCACAATATCCAATAAAGAAATGCAAACGATAAATACCCAAAAATTATGATGATACTCGTTGGCACCATGTTCAGGACTTGCAGCAGTTGTGCACGTGCGAATGGTGAGTATTCTGGTCGAATTAGCGAGACGTAAACACCGCGTAACCGTTTTAAACAACATGGTCGCTGTTGAATGCGTCAGGAACGACAAAGTGGCAGAGGCTAGGGTATGGAGACTAAAAATCGTTTTCTGCGAGGTATCGGGGAGTGTTATTTATAAACACTAAGGACAGAAGAGGAAGGAAATTCGGAATACTGGCACCTGACGTCTATACCCTCCACATCGGAAGAGTCCTAGTGGACAACATTGGAGAGGAGTTTCCAAGTTTATCGGTAGAGGGCGCATTGCGACAGCACGCATTTTCGTCAGTGCTTCCCTATCGAGGGACACATTCCCGGGAGAAATTCTTTCGAACGAAAAGGGGGTGGAAATCCGGTTTTTCGGAGCAGATTCGATCTGAGCAGTGAAATTTCTGGAAGGGTAGTTAACTTTGATTTATGAACCGCCACGCTCCAGTGTCTTCGCTATAAAAATACGACCCTCTGAATGATAGGAATGAATGTTATGTCTGTTGGCAGGAAAAACATATAAATATAAAAACAGCACAAATATATTATTAAATATTTTATGTTGCATCAAGTGGTTCTATGGATTAATTGAGGTTTTAATTATTAAAACAATTATTCTTTATTATTGATAATATATTGCATTGCCATTAATAAAGATTGTTGAAAACAGCTTTGGAAATTAGAAGTTTTTAAATATTCAACCAGAATTTAATTTTTGGTCTTTTTTTAATTTTATTATTAAAGTGGCTCTCATTAATTTTATATCCTACATATTTTTGAAGAAAAAATTTATCTTAATTATATAACTACAACTGGAAGGCACTGGAACCCATCAGTCGGTTCGCCGAAATCACCGATTAGGTAATTTTTTTTTTTTTTTTTTTCAGTTTCAATCTTTTATAGGTAACTTAATCTTAATGGCTTCCATTGCGAAATATTCTGAAATTTCACTTTCATTATTCATGTAAGTCGTACCATTTTAGGAGTCTTATATAATTATGTTCATTTGTTGAATTTTCCATTATTTAAACTAAAATTTGAATTTGAATTTTGAAAGGGAAATAATTAAACATTAACTATTCTAATAACATGCTTGTTTGAATCGAAGCACATTCCCAAGAATATAAGGGTAGAAAGAAGAATGATTTAGAATTAAAGTTTTAGGTGTAAAACAAATTATATTTCATGATAATTCAATAAAAATTGATCTAGTTCATTAAAAATAATCAGTATACTTAAAAAAAAAAAAGCATCTAGCTAAAAAAGAATAATGTTAAAAATGCACGAATTTCTAAAAAAAATTCATTGTTTCTTTTAAGTTAAACATTAGCTGTAATTAATTGCCGCATTATGCAAAAATTTTATTAAAAATAAGCTTCAAACAGAAACTTTATCAATATGAATAAATAAATAAATAAATAAATTTTCATAACTAGATCGATTTTAGTATCGTCAAAGAAAATTATTTGTTTCGTTCATAACAAAGGAAATATTGTTAAATAGATTTAAAAAATGTCCTTATATATTATTTAAAATCAAACTAATGGTTTTTATAGAAATTAATTGTTATAACTGAAAAGATAATTTTTTGAACTTTAAAACGATGTATAAATAATTTTGTAGCTGGTATATTTTCGGAAGTTATCGTAACAAAACGTCAAAATATCTCAAAATTTTGTAATTAAGAATTAAAATTAATATTTCTAAAAGAAATCGCTCAATCTTATCAACCCTTCGGTAGATTTGATTAAAAATTTTATAAGAATTTACATTTCAGATGCTAAAATTGTATATCAAATTTTCTTTTTCTAACTCTTGAACGTTTTGTAGTTAATCGTGTTCACTTATGTTCGGTCAATCAAAATTTGATAGAAATCTATAAGTATAGTTTAAAATCTGTGTACCAAAATTCCTTCATCTGGTTCAATGTGTTTTTGAGTTATCGTTTTTAGATATAGACAAAGAAACATAGTTCCAAAAATGTGTTTTTCGGACTCGAAGAGATCTGCAACGTGAAAATGCGTCAAAGTATTGAATTATAATTTTTTTGTTAAATGTAATATTTTCTCTATGAATATTAAATATATGAGAAATTAAGAATGATCATTCATGGATTTGAGGTCACAGTCACTAGTAGAAATTGACTGAATGTAATCTAATTGCACTCTTTCTCATGCGTTGCACATGGATTCCTAAATTAAAGTGGCACAGTACATTTGACTTTATGTCAAATGAATTTTATGTCATTTGAATTGACACCATTGAAATCCTTTCTTGAACTTAGCTTCACGAATGGAATATCGGTCACTATGAGCTTTGAAGTTTATGTAAAAAAAAAAAAGGATGTTCTAGTTAGAAGATTAAATATGCTGTGCTTATATTTCATATATAAAAAAAGGTGATGAAATGGATCTTCTATTATAGAGGCATCAGTTTGTTATGTACCACTTATAAAATTTTGCTTAACATCTTATACAAAAGATTTACACAATATATAGACCCTCAAATTGTAAGTTATAAATGTGGTTTTCGCAAGGGGAAATCTACTAAAGATCAGATTTTTGCGCTTAGACAAATTCTGGAAAAGACCAAAGAATTTGGTATTACTACGCATCATCTTTTTATAGACTTCAAAGATGTTTTTGATAGTATTAATAGAAATCGCTTGTATGAAGCTCTAGCTGAATTTCAAATACCGCCTAAACTAATTAAACTTGTAGTTGCAAGTATGTCCAATACCACTTGCAGGGTCAAATTCTTAGGATCTTTATCAGAAAAAATTAGTGTCAGGCAGGGTGATTCTTTATCCTGTCTTCTTTTTAACGTTGCTTTAGAGAAAGTCATAAGAGATTCAGGAATTAACATCAGAGGCAATATTCTCAAAATCAACTCAAATTTTGGCCTATGCGGACGATATTGACGTCATTTCAAGAACTGTTTCAGCATTAAAAGATGCTTTTCTTTCTTTCGAGCATGCTGCTAATAGCATGGGACTTATCATAAACAGCGAAAAAACCAAATATATGCTTGTACTAAGTAATGGAACCTGCCATGAATCCCATCTGGAAATTGGTTCTCACAAATTCCAGGTTATCCAAAGTTTTACTTATAGTTTACTTAAAGTTCTATAGTTACTGATGACAACAGCATAGTCAAGGAGATGCAAGGTCGTCTAATAAATACAAATAAAGCCTTTTATGGGGCTAAAAAGATTTTTTAAATCCTCACTACTATGAAGAAATACAAATTTTTTACTATATAAAACCTTAATTATACCAATACTTTTTATGGCTCAAATACCTGAACCTGACCAAAGCTGGAGAAAATAAAATAGCCATTTTCGAAAGAATAGATCTGCGAGCCATTCTTGGTGGGCTACAAATCAACAGATATAACTTTGGAGAAGAAGATATAACTTTGAGATATATAAAATCTATAGAGAGCCAGATACTATAAAGTTCAGAAAAATAAATCGGATGAACTGGGCGGCTCATATATTTAGAATGGATGATGATTCCATATTTAAAAAAAAAAAAAACAAATTTACATAAGCCTCTAACAAGTAGGAAAAGGGGTAGACCCAAAATGGGATGGGTGGAAACAGATTTCCTGTCTATCCAAGAAAGAAACTGGTGCAGAAGTGTCAAAAGTAGAATGAGGTAGAACAGAATTCAGAGGAAGGCACTGGCCCATCCTGGGCTGTCTAGGCCAAATATGATGATGATGATGATATATTTCAGATAAAAATTTGCAACTGATTTCAAAAAAAAATTTAATATATTTTTTTATTATTTTTTAAAATTACCTTTGGCGACCAATTGGTTCGTCGTGAATATTGGCTGTGGTTAATCTCGATAAAAAATCTTATGCAAAATTTAATGTTTGTGATGTCCTTAACATATTATGTATTGTTAATGTTTTTGACAGCATACTCGTCATGGAAAAAGTTTAATATTTTTCGTTATGACAAGTGTTTTCCTCAGGAATAACAAGTAGTGACTTTTTTGCAGTTTCAATTACAATTTTAGTTAAAAACTGAAGTTCAAGAAATTTAAAATATTTTGAGGCTAAGTCGGAATCAAAGGAACAAATAAAAGATTATTATGCGCTGTACCATACGTTGCTCAATACCATTCTCTAACACCAAATTAAAACAATAATAAAAAAAAATATTTTTTTATTATATATAAAAATATTTTTTCTTTCATAGGCAAAAAATATATGTTAGTTTAAGTAATTAAATAAATGTGTTATTGAAATAAAAAAAAATAAGTCCTTTCATAACAACATAATTTCATATTACACATACTCTGTTTTTGATGAGTATACCTTGTCATAGCTAAATTTTTGGAACACAATTTAGATACGCATTTCTCGAAGAAAAGGAAACAGTTAACCGGTTAAACATAAATTTACGAGAGGCATTAGAACCCTATTATTTTATTAGCTTCATACCTGCTCAGTTTAGTGTGCACATAAACCTTCCTAATGGAGTCAAGTCTCACAACATCAAACTGACATCTTAAGTGTCTGAATTTTACGTAGTCTTTTAAGGAAATGTAATTTTTGTTTCTGATTCTTCACGTAAACTACGCAGATAATTTACAGAATTATCCTTTCTTAACTTTCAACAATGAATTTAAATTTCATGACAACAATAAAACCCATTTTGTTCAAATACTTAAAAAATTATTTCAAAAAAAAATTCAAGAAAAATTTTCGCGAAAAATTAAATTATTGTTAAAAAAATCAATTTTAAAAATTTTAAAATCATGTTAAAATCAGTTTTGTGCAAAAATTTTTGTAAATATTATTGCGAGAAAATAACAATCTTTCTTAATTTTCAATAAATTAAAATTTCCAAAAAATCGCTCCAAGCTGCATTTTTATGTCGTAGGTGTAAGTCAAAGAAACTGTCCTGTATAAGAACACAAACATTTTCCTTTATTTTTAGCAGATATTTAATGAGTCGCCATTTTAACATAAAAGAAAACATTCAATAAATATTATTTTTTCGTATAAGCTGTCTCTTCGCCATTATTAAAATTAATATGAATGTACCTATTATGTGCTGCAAAAGTGTTAATATTTTATTTTTCCTATCTCTGTTAAAAATTGTAAACCTCAACTGGCACTTCATTTGAAAATAACTTCTACGCACTTACTGTATACCTGTACCCTAAAAATTCCGATTTCTTGTACTCGTTTAAAGAATGACGCAGCAAAAGAAAGAAAAACATGTGCTATATGTTTTTCTGTCATATTTTGGGCTTAATTCGACAATAAAACACTCATTTCTCGTCATATTCCTATTTACAGAAGCTATGTTTGTATTTTAAGACGCCAAAATATGTCATTATTCGATTGCCCATATTACAAAAACATTATAACAGATGTAATGTTTCACAGAAGAAAATAAGTCCACTTACGAGTATTATATCAAGTTCTTAAAATCGAAAAGTAAAATTTATTCGAACCCATTTATAATAGTGAATTCACATAAAATTTTACAATTAATTTTAATTCCTTAACTGAAAATTGCTACAGAAATTATTGAAAATGTTCGTTAATCTACTTGCCTTAAAAATTAAGTTACAGTTTAATCATATCTTAGTCTTTCGTCTCAAAGTAAAATTTCGAATTTGACAAATATGAAATCGGAGTTTCCTATGCATTTATTTCATCATGGATAGTGTGTTTGTTAGATTTTCATTATTATCATGTAAAACTAATTCAAAAACATCATTGTTTATGCATTAAAATAAAAAATTCCCAGTAAATATAGTTAGAATCAATTCCTTTATTAACTTTTGATGCTTTAGTAATTTATTTGATTTGCCTTTATATATAAATATCAGGATCAGAAAATTTGTTTACATTTAGAAGGGTCATAACAATGGCAACGAAGTGTCATATGGGAATAACAATCTTATTATGCATGAATAGTATTGAATTAGAAATTACATCTGTGCAGATAAAGGAAGGGGAAGCATTTTCAAATCTGTAAATTTTTTGCGGATAGGTGCAATTTTCTTTGGAGAAATATCCCTGAAAAAATTATTTAATTTTGTAAATTTTATTTTATAGAACAGATGGATGCAACGCACGACACAGGAAAATTTTGATTCTCCAAAAGAATATAAAGCTGAAATTAGCACGACATATGCAAGATTCTTAATACTGATTAATTAATACCATCTGCGTATTATGTACAAAAAGCAAATCGTGACGAGTTCATGTTGACCAATGATGTGTCACAACCTTATAAAGGTGACTTTTGTTCAAGGCTGGGAAGTATCTGCAAATTCTATTCTGTACAGACATGGGTAAAAAAAAATCTGCATTAGAGAGTTCACCCAGCTATATGTACCATCTTTTTTCTATTCCTACCATATTCAAAATCGGGACCTTGTTTGCTGAATTACTGGATGATAATATAAAAAAAAGCAGACTACCAATACCTTCGCATTAATAGCATGAATGGCATTGAAACAACACCTGCAGCATGGAAAACACAGGCACTAGGCATAGACTTTGAAAAGGGGAAAATAGTCATTAAAGATAAAAAAAAGAAAAAAGAAGGCGAAACATCTATTACGTTTCACAAATTTTACAAGTTTGATCAAAGTGTCGATGTGAGCTTCATGTACTACAAAATAATTTTATAATCAACCTGTAATTCGATGACAACAGATCTCTTGTAGAGAACGCCGTTTATATTCCCGGTTCTTAAGCTCAATTGTAAAGATAACTTATTTCTAAATCCATGACTTCACCTTAAATCCTATGGTTTCAGAAATACCCAGTATATCGCCTTTTTTAAAATACACTTCTGCCGTGGGCGTTTTGTAGAGCTTTGTTGAATTCAAGATTTTTAATATTGGATCCTATAAGGTATGGGATTCTTCTAATCGTTGTAAAAATACTTTAAGTAAAAAAAGAAGCCTTTTTCTAAAAAATTTCTTTTAAAACAACATTTAAATGCAGTACTAAAGTATTTAGTAGAAAAATTCTTTTATAAGATATAAAAAATCATGTTACATGTAAAAACTTTTAAGATCTCTTAAATTCATATCTTTAAAAGATATATGTAAAAACTGAGAACTAAATGAAATTTATATAGCACGTAGAAAAATTTTTTAACTTGTAAAGTGAGGACAAATTATTACGTTGAAATATTTTTTTATATATTACCAATTGTGTCTGGCAATCAGTTGTTTATCTTAGAATATCAAATGTATTTAATTTCAATTAAATCTTTTATATATAACACGATATTCATGATGCTTAAAATACTTCACTAAGTATTTTAGGTATCAAATTATGATTATTATTAAAGCCGTATTCTTTTAAAATTCTTACACCTGTTTGGTTAATTAAATCATGAACTTTCCAAATTAAGATAATTAACATGGGACAATAATGTCATTAAGAATGTAATGTTTTGGTAATTTACCATCTAAATGCGATATATTTCACGATCCTATAACAAGTTAGAATTACTCACGCCCTGCTTTAGTATACAGGGTAATCCGTGTCGCTTGAAGGCATGGAAACGGCTTGAATTACATTTTAAGATTATAAAGTTATTTTGAATTTACGTAAAATAGAATTTAAAAATTATCAATTAAACGGTAGTTAAATTTTTATTATCAAAAGACAATTTTTAAAATTTTAAAAGGATGTAAAGCTTATTTTTTGAGCAATCTCCTCAGAATTTTTCGTCAAGAAATGCCAAAAATTTCCTTTAGTTTTTAATTTGAGTTCTAACAAAGAATATCAAAAAAAATTGTTACGAGATGCACATTACTATTTTTTAATTTGGTAGTTCTAGTCTAAATAGTCCGACCGGCAGACTTTGTAAATACAGGTCTCCTAAAAGCAGTTTTATGTATATTTAAGTGTCTGAATTCGAAGAACTTTTTGTAATCTGGAAATAGATTCTCTCTATCACACGTAGAAAAAATTGGATGCATTTTCGAATCAGACAGGTCCACATTCAAAATTAAAAAAAAAAAAAATAATTAATACGAATTTTTCTCTATAAATACGGAGTAATTTATGTTATAAAGCAATAAATCAACAAATTATTTTAATTAGTACATGGAGTTAATGTACCTTATTCGCATGCAATAAGCGTAGTTTAGTGTATTGAAGTGTTGTTTACTTTTTGTGCAAGTTTACCTTTTTTTGAGTCAGTCAGAGTTAATTTATTCGTCATAAATTGTCTGCCTAATAAATAAATATGATTCTGCACTCTCCTAGTTTTGATTTAATAAAAAAAATCAATAATAATGAAATTGAAAATATTTTTGATAATATGGTACACATTTTTGTATATTCTCAGATGAAAGTTATAGAATGAAATGAATGACTATGAAATCGATTTATATAACAGCAAATAATATTTGATCCGACAGCTTCATACATTTATTATATTACATGACGTATTGGCAAAAATATTTTTATCCTGTAACTGTGGATTTCATCTTCCACTCTTTGTCTCGCAATAGTGTTTAACAAAAATCTTTTGGAATAATTTTTTAAATAAATAATCAAATATCTTTTGGAATAAGATATATCAAAAGCTAATAAGATATATAGAAAGAATATGTTAAGGATATAAAATAATTCTGGAGTTTGTTCCATTTCTACACTCACAATATTTTTACGTAAAAATATATGATGAGATTTAATTAATTCGAAGAAAAAAATGCTCGGGATGATTTAAGTAAAATAAATTCAGAATTTTAAACTTCTTTTGCATGCATTTGCAATAAAATTTGCTCTGTGGAATCCTTTTTAGATTAGCAACAAAAAAAAATATCGATTTATTCTTCTTTTCGTTAGATCCTGTTTTCTATCAAGATGAGAAAAATCACTTTCGACAGAACCATCACATGAGGGCAATGATATCCTATTGGTCAGTTTTAAGAAATAAGGAAACAGAAATAAGGAATTCCGAAGTAACCTGTTTTGGGGTTGTCCAGTGAAGAAAATGCATGAATATCTAATCTTTACAGAATTCCAGTAGAGTAAATGAATTTTGAGGCCCTGGGAATTTTAAAAGATCGAGCATCTGAACTTTTTAACAGGAGTAAAATAATATAACTGAGAAAATAATGATGGATTAAAACTCTTTCCTGTTACTTCTAGATGAGGATCTCCACCCTACATAAGAATTTTAAAGCGATTTTGATATCACTTGGAGACCAATCTGTACTAATAATAAAGATGTGTGCACGTGTTGCCGCTCTATAGGCAGAACATTTGATCTAATACTAGGTTTATATATTCTTTGGATGGAGAAAATATACAAATTGGAGAGTTTTTTTGAAATTTTAATTAAAATTTTAACTAATTAAAAATTATGTGAAATTTTAGTATTTTTCAGCGGTAATTTCCGAAAATATTACAGCAAAAAAATGTTTTTTACATCATCTTAAAAGACAAAAAGATTTCTTTTGAATGACACCAGTTTTTTTGCTAGATATTTTTATTATTATTATTTTAATTATTGTTTTCTAAAAGTTTGAATTTTTGTTGCGCTTACAATCAAGGTTTGACTACAAAATAAAGCAGTTGCAATTTTTTAAAAAAATACTATGTAATATAATTGGACGCATAAAGATAAAGACAGAAAATTAAGGACATATACGAAATGTGTACAGAATGGTGTAAGGCTTCTAAAATAGTGTGAATAATTCATCGATAAAAATTTAAAAATATTTGTTGAGGAAGCCATCAAAATACAATTAAACAAGATATTTAACTGACAT
Organism: Argiope aurantia; assembly: GCA_026543865.1. Taxonomy (NCBI): domain Eukaryota; kingdom Metazoa; phylum Arthropoda; class Arachnida; order Araneae; family Araneidae; genus Argiope; species Argiope aurantia. The sequence continues at coordinate 24,848 of JAPMOR010081809.1, forward strand.
TTTTAACAACTAATCCCGACAAAAAAACTGGTTATAAAATACATTAAAATATATATAATTTAAGGAAAATTTTATCGGTGCATTAAAAAGGAAAAATAATTTTTTTCATCAATAATCTTGAGGTTAAAAAATCGTAAAAACATGCGAAAAAGAGAGAAATAATCTAAGAAAAATTGAGATTTTAATATTGCGTGCAATGTTTTCAAAGTTTTATAAAATGATTGTCAGATTTTTTTTTAGAACAATGTGTTTTTATATCTCTTTTATATTATTTTTTGCTCCTCACACTTTCATTATTTTTGTTTTGACCGAATTTTCGATAAGTGTGGACATAGCATCATCGTATGAAAATCTCTATGCCAAACCTATTTATATCCATATTTACAGGCATATAAAACTTCATTGTGAGGAAACTACGTTATTTTAATATTACAATTTTCTAAGGCTACGTATTCTAATTTGCACAAAAGCATGTTTAACCAGTTAACCGCGGAATTTATTTTAAAAATCCCTCAAGAGGTATGTAAAAATTAAGCTGTGATATGTATACACATCGAAAGCAGTATAAATGGTTGCATAAAACATTTTTCAAAAAAGTTATAATAAAGCAAATAAGATTTAAACTTTGTTAGATAGAAAAATTACACGTCGATAGCATCGAAATTGATATTTGGAATATTTCTCAAATTAACTACTAGATGGCACCACGTCAGAAATTAATTTTTAGCTGAATTAATATATTAATTGACAAAGATCTAAAATTATTAAAATATTCTATTGCCTTTTCGAACCGATAACTAAAATTTCATAGCTCTACATGAGAAAATAAGCGAAAAATATTGCAAAATCCTGTCATTATAAGCATGAAACATGCGAAATTAAGCAAAAGCGTTTGATAATATGTTTCCCTATATAAACTTAAAGCCTGTTCAATTAAAGAATGTTCTAGAAGGGATATTACACGTTTTTAATGGAATTAAATTTAAATATTCCTTCAAATGCCAGAACGATCTGAAATACAGAAGTGCCCGTGCTTAAATCATTATAAAGGAGGAGGGTGTGGGACGAGGATGAATGGTTATTAGAACGGTACAAATTGGTAGCAAATTTTTAAAAGCACGGGGAAACGTATAAAGCAGATGAAAGGGGAAAAAAAAATAACAGATAAAAAGACCGCTCACTGATTCAAAATTTATTGGATTTTTATACATTTATTAACATATGGTTTTTTATGGTAACTGACTGCATCTGATGCATCCCTTTATCACTTCAAATTCACAATTAATATACATCACATCCGCGATTAAACAATAACTACTGAATTTGTTTATGCTAAAGAGGGTTGGCTTATATCTCCTTTAATTTATTTTTAGAACCTTTTGTTTCATTCTGAATCGTATAACTAATCAAAATTGTCAATTTGACTTTCTATGACCAACAACTTTTTTTGTGCAATACGCTGAATAGAGATATTTTAACTTCTTGGTATATGATTCATGTTCAATCCAAATGCATGCACATTAAATTTCCACTTTTATGGTGACTTAACCGAAATTACTCGGAGCAGGTAAGCCAGTGGAATGGAACTTAAGATCTGAAAATAATAATAATAATAATAGTGACATTGTCATAGAAATATACATCAACGTCTGATTTTTTATCTCTAGAAATAATTTCAAATAAATCATTGAGTGAAATATACGGGAAAAAAAGTCATAAAAGCGTAAAATCGACGTTTTCTTTTTTTCCTTACCAGTTTTGAAGGAAAGAATTGAACCATGAAGCTTTTTAGATAATGTTCGGTAATAATTTCAAACATAAATTACGTAACCATTAAGAAATAAAGTTAATTTTCTCACAGTAGAGATATTTATAATAGGTTCTCATGTGTAGAGGTTAAACAGACATATGACTAATTTTTAAAAAAATATATACCGTAGAATAAATCAAAATCTACTGCATATTATGATTTTAAATCATTATTATTTGTTTTCAAAAATCCTCCATTCTAAATATTAATTTATAAAAGTGACAACTAAATGGAACAACTAAACAACTAAATGTGATATATTGTATATCACAAAACACTGGCATCATATCTCAGATGGCTTGAAAATATATTCACAATTTCTTAAATATATATTTAACTTTATGCTAAATTACAGCGCAGACACACACACACACAATATGCATTATAAAAATGATTATTTTCTAATTAATAACTCCGACTAGACTTTTACTTCTGGTTCTAATGTTCTTCACTGTTACGAGTATAAAATAAATCCTGATTCTGCTAGAATTCAGGAAATATTCGCTTCGGAACCTATTACCGTATGACGGTATGTCCCCACGGTCTCTTTATCCTACTTTCTACCTTCACAATCGGTTCACGGCGCTATTTCGCCATGGCGTTTACAAAAAAAAAAAGTCTTGCTAATGGAAAAAATTGAGATAATGGATAAAATTTGAAATTCTTCCAATACATCATGAAGAATAAAAGTTATTTTTGAAAAATTCCTTTTCAGTTTCTTTTTAAATCACACACACACACACACACATATATATATAATGAATTTCTTAATTTAGTTTAAATCTTAACTAATTTCCTACTTTTTTAAATCTTAAATTAGTCTGTGTTACTTTATTCTAAAATTTTCTCTTATCTGCTGATCTAAATCCTTATTTTTAAAATTTAATCTTTACCAACATGCGTTCTAAAATTTTTTCTTTCTTTATTCCCTATGCCAAAAGCGAAAGGATAAAGGCGCCTGCATAGGTTTTGAAAGGTACCTAAGATTCCCTTTCTTAAGTCGACATGTATCAAATAAATCTCATAATAAAGCCATGAAAGGAAAAAATTCTGACGTTCTCGCTCTTGTCTTCTGGTGCGAACGTAAATACTGCGCCTTTGTTCCTGAATAAAAATTATGCCTCCCATTGTAAATTAAACCGTATTTCATTGAAAAATTCTCTTCCTTTCGACCGTGTAACTGCCAAAATTATATATAGAGATTTATATATTCTGGTATATAAATTATTTTTAATTGTTTTTATTATTATAATTTATTATTAAAATTTTATGGCGGTATCCATTGTTTTATAAAGTAGCCAAAATGCTAATAATAATGATAGTTACATTTTTAATATCTGAATGCGAAAATTTTCTACATATGCTTTGTAAGTTTTTCAAATAGTTTATTTATGTAATAACATATACAAACTTAATACAATTTTTTTTTAGTTAAAAATATAAAATATTATTTGCAATTTCTCATGTTAGCTGTAAAATTAATTGCGAATTCGTTTCAGATGAAATGAAGTGCATTTTAAATTAATAATTCTTTTTGCATTTTTTGTGGAAATTTTCCAATAAATCTGTTAGGATGAAAATGCAGCGATACATCTGTAAAAACAATAAAAAAAATTAAATCGTGTATGCGTTTATTTCATATAAAAGTATTTTATGACAATAGTAATTGCTAAGAGAATTTTTGCACACATGGCATAAAATTATAAATTATGGAAAGCAACATTCAGTTCAAATTAATTTATCGATAAAAAAAGTGTGCAACAAATTTCAAAATTAAGAGAGAGTTAAACATTTATACGCATGTTTGCAATAAAAATACTTACTGCAAACAAATAGCTTTAAGAAATTCGTCGTGTACCGGCAGATGGCAGCACAATAACAAGTTTCCACATTAATCGATAACAGAATTTCATCTCTTTCTCGTATTTCTGCAGAAGACTCCCTTGTTTTTATATTAAGAATCATTTATTTTATTACGAGTGATTTCAAAAAATGTTTGGAATCTGTCATTAAACAAATATGTAACGTTATTATTAATGAGTTCCTCCAAATTATATATTTTTTTTCTGCTTTCCCAAGAAGATATTTGACACATATGTGGTTCATTATGGCCCAAGAGCCATGATGTTGACTATAATGTGCCAAGCAAGAAAAATAAAATCACCAATGTGAAAATATAAAACTTTCGTAAAACTGCAGGTGTAGAAAATTCCTCTAAAATATTAACTTAATTTAAATGACTGGATAAAACTTAGTGGATTTTAAAAATTCAAAAAATTAAACGTGAAATGTTGTTTCAAATAAGTTGACAATGAAAGTAAAAAATTTGCAAGTATGGAATCTTGAATTTTGAGAATTTAGAAAGAAATTGACAGCGATTTCAATGGTGGATGATCAACCAGTAACAAATGAAATTGAAAGAATCTGGTATGTCCAATGCATAAACAAATGAAAAAAAAAAGTGTATGCTTTCCTAATTTTTTAACTAGGGCTTTAAAAGCGGTTTGGTAATGTGAATTTTATTTACCTCAAGATTTCATTGTATTTACCATCTAGTATCTAGTATAAAGAAACATTTTAGCGTGCTTTCTTAAATCGCTCCCAAGTAAAGTAACATCTGTTGGTGTAATCCTCGGTTTGGCGATCTTGTTTGATTTCTCATTACCTAAAATACCCAGATGCGATGGTACTAAACAATAGTAAAATCACGAGCAGTCGTCAAATTATTACGAAAATCCAATCTCTTAAAATCAAACAATGATTATGAGGATGAAAATTAATCGGTTATTATATTAATGCTATATTTATTACTAGCCGCCTTTGGCGACCAGCCGGTTTGCCAATCTTAATGCACGTTAAAATTTTAATAATTAAATATTTTATAGAATTCCCATTTTATTTGCTTCTTCAATAAAAAAAATTTTTAAACTTCAAATTTTAATAATCATATAATTTACTCATAATATTATAAAGGCCTTCAGCCATAATGTAATATGTATCTCTCTAATTTTCTGTTTGTTCTCGTAGAATTTAGGCTTTAAATTAAAGTGGAAATGATTAAACTGCAATAAATATAATTTTTTTTTTTTTGGCTGAAACGAAGCATTTTTTTTTTTTTAATATGAGTACTGAAAACAGAGTCGCTGAGTATTTAAACCTTATGGGCACTAAAGAATATTTTTCTTAATTTATATAATATCTCAAAAAGTTTTCAACAAAATTTTCTCAGATTCATCTTGAACAGATCGATTAATTAACAATGTTTAGTTTTAAATGTATCAAACACTAAAAAAATAAACAGGATCGTTTGAAATAATCTGTCGAAAAAATACTAAGCCTTCAAAACCAAGTCAATATCCGTTGTCAACAATCAGAACACATTGCGCATGCGTGAATTTCAACGTCAATTATGGTAATGCAAATGCGTGAATTTTCTACACCAGTTGGGGTAACGCTATGCAGATTAGAAATTTTTAATTTCCTTTATTCTGTTTTATTTTAATTCAAAAGTACTTCAGAATGAATCTGAAAGATCGATTAACTAACAATGTTTAACTTTAAATGCATCAAACCTTAAGAAAATAAGCAGAAGTCTTTGAAATAATCCACCGAAAATTTCTTATCCTCTTTAGCGCCGGAAAAAAAACAAGCCCTACTCATTTGGTGGTGGGGAAATGAATTTTTTTGGGGGGAAAGTTAGTTTTTAATTAATAATTAAAATTCTAATAAAAAATTCAAAAAAAAGGGAACCCAGGTGCACATTCCCGACCTCCAAGGTATGCATGTGCCAAATTTGGTAGCTGTAGGTCGAAAGGTCTGGCATGTAGAGCGCCAACACACACACACACATTGAGCTTTATATAAGTATAGATTATTTAGTTTGAACATTCTATTAATATTATTATTACTTATCAAACAATTAATCGCATTGACTATAACAGATATAGAATTAGGACCACTGGAAATTTACTTATTATGCAGATCCAAGCAATGCACATTATGAAGTCACTCTCAACAACTGATCAATTTATTTTCACATTTCAACCCATCTTTAACTAAATAACCATGTTAATGGTTTATTTTAATTCAATTTTTTATATCATTCGCTTTCTGAAACTATAAATGTTTGTATTTATTATTTTAATATGTATATGCTGAAAGAAAACTTTAAAATAAGAAAATTTCTGGAAAACTATTTATAATTATTCAAGACATTATTTTTTTTACTTCCAAATAAAAACATTTAATTATTACGATATATTGTTAAAGAAAATTCAAACGCATAAACGTATAACAGTAATTTCCTAATCTTCCAAGTTAGAAACCCACCCACTATTGCTCAGGATCGGCAAGCTCCAGATTTGGTGATAAACCATAGAAAAATCGTGTATTATCAGCTAAAGTATGAAATATCGTGCCATTTGTGAGAAGTTAAAAAAGTTTGTTTGTTTATGTGTCATCTTTTTTCAACAGATCATATCCAAAATTAAGATATTCACAACTAAATAGGTATCGAATTGCAACGAAATAAGATATTAAAACAATAAAAACTAAAATAAACCGAGAGGGATCTTATTTTCGTTCATAATTTCATCTATTTAAACATAATTTCATCTATTATGTTTTGTTGAAACTTGAATTTCCTAAATAATTTTTATGATTTCTCAACCAATATATTCATTTAGCTATCAGTTACCTTTTTGATTGTTTTACCTTGGGAATACCAAAGTGTGTCAATAATTGATAAGCATACTGGAAGAAACTTTTTAAATCGCTGACAGAAACGTTTTTTAAATACTCAATTTCTAAATATACATTTCAGAGGTCACACTGTCCGAAATTTCTGAAGAAAGTTAAAATACAATGCAATACAAAATCGTTTGTTATGAAGTAGAGTCTGAATTTTTTATATCTCATTCATATCAGCTTACTAAAGGTTATAAAACTCCCACTTAAATAAATATTTATAGATGTAAATGATTCAGATCTATTGAAAAGTTTGTAGAAGTTAGATCAGCTGATAACGAGAGCACTGATTTTTGAGCATCAAATAATCTCAATAAAGGATAATTTTCGCCATTTTATTGTTCGTAATTCTTTTTCATTTTTTTAAAACTAATGTTTTTATGATTGATTTTAAAATATCGATTTAAATCTTATTATTTAGAAAAATAATGACTCCATAATATGTGAATGGGGGGGAGGGCTCTAAATTTTCAAAACATGGTAAAATTTTATTATAGAAAGAAGATTTTCAACCTATTAAAAGTCATGTCAGTCACTCTTGACCTGGCTCAATCTAGTGCCTTTTGCCGGAATTACAATCTCCATGTTCTTTTGAAAATCTTCAGAAAATATTGTCATATGATGAAGATATCAACATTATTTTATTTATGTAATCATGGGAAGGCCGAGGTAGCCTATTTGGTACGGCTTTGGACTGTGAGTTCGAAGACCTTCGGTGTACATGGTGTCTGGTGCACGTATAAATCTGTCGTAGCCACAAAGTCCTTCAAATTGAGATAATATTACTGTGGGTAATGGATCAGAGGTGATCATTCTCTGATTCAGGTCTAAATTGCAATCTGTGGAAGAATGAATGAAATGTATGAATGAAGTCCTCCCCGTGAAAAGAGCTGTGACGCATGAGTAGTTAAAACGTATTCTTGGTCCTAGATGGCGCTACTGAAATAAGAGATGCTAATACTGAGCTTAAAATCGGTAACTTCGTCAGTAGACTTGTTTATGACAAGTGCCATAAGCAACAACAATATGTAATTATGATTTATGTTATGATGTAAGCATTACTTTTAAGTATCATCTGGATATAAAGGGTAAAGGGACGATTCCAATCGGTAGGCGCATGTAGGAAGGGAAGGGAGGTACGAATGCTTCACTTTATTCTGGGTAAAATATATTAAACTATTGATGACTGAACTGTTATGGCTCTTGATTTGATTCAATTCTAAACATTATCTGGATGTAATATTCAATATTATTAATTTTCATATCTGTATGTAATGGCATTTCTGATGTACCACAACATTTTCGTTAAGAAGAATATCGTTCCGCAAAATGTGAATTTTTTTCTGTACGTTTCTGCTACAAATCTCCAGATTTAGAAAATTTAACATGAAAAATGTCAGAAATACATTTTGTCGATGACTAGCTGCTTTTCGCAAAATTTATTACTTTATGATTTAAAAGAATATGTTTTCGGTCAGTTCCTTAGAAAACCAATATAAAAAGTTAATCTTTACAATTTTCTTAAGTATGCGTTCATCAGATTATACAAATAATTGCATTTATGAACATTGAAGAAACAATAAAAATTTTGTTAAAAATTGGAAAAAAATTCCGATTTTTTCCCCCTTTTTTTAATATCACAGAATCCACATTCATCCGTTATGATGGAAGATATAAATCTACTTTTCACATTTTATACAAATTCTGTTTTTTAAAAATTGTTTTTCTTTTCCTAACTTGGCGATTTTATGTTTTTCGCGAAGCATTTCGAAACTGCTGAAAAGTTAAATGACAGAAAGATATCATGACGTGATTTATAGCAGAACTATAAAACTGAGGCAAGCAACCTAGATCTTCAAATTCTATTTTAAAAGCAATCCTATTACAAACCTCATTCATATGTCATCAACTAAGCACTCAAATGTACAAAGCAAATATGAAGTAAGCACTTCGATAGTTTTACAGTAAATAAATAAATAAAAAAAATCCTGTGACAATCCACTGTTGCAAAACTATTTTATGCGACTTAAGAAATCACTTAAAAACCCTGTTGAAAACATGTCCATCAACAGAACTGAAAGAACTTACCAAACCGCAAAATACTTATGAAAGTTGAAAGACAAACATCATAACAAAAATTTATTTTTCAATAAACACCACCAGTTTAAGTAAACTGACCGCCGAAAAGTAAACTTGTCAGTTTAATAGTGTTGGGAAAGGAAAAAATAATCATATATTATTAAATTTTTAAAAAACGTAATATTAAATTATGTTTATTTAAATTAATGTACAGAGTTGGCACACACTCTTGCGAAAAAAGAGGGGTGATAATACATGACCAGATATACAATATTGTTTTATCTCCAAAATACGAGATTATTATCGTATTAGATCTGTATCACAATTTGAGCTAAATCTGTCAAGAAGATCAGTTTTAATCTGTCTGTTCGAGCACAAATATACTTGATAACTCAAAACCGCAACAAACCGGAAAGACGAATTTTGATGCATTTGATGAATATCGAAATTATACATCCTTATCTGATTTTTCATAAGACAGAATGTTTGTATTTGGAACGATAACTAAAAAAACATAGTAAGCAAGATCAATGAAATTTAATACAACTTAATCTTGACAACAAAATTGTAAATCCATAGTAATAAAAGCATATTTTGGAAAAAATCATGTAACTAGTTAACTATTTTTGACGAGTATACTCGTCATCGAAAAAATACAACAATTTGCTTTATGACGAGTTTATTTGTCAGGAGTGATCAGTAGTAACAATTTAGATATGCATTTTCCGAAGAGGTCGAAACAGTTAACTGGTTAACAGGAAATACAAAATACATATTTGATATTCTTCCAAATACAATGAAGTTCAACAAAGAACGTGCCATAGCGCCAAATATTCAGACATGGCTACGCATACAAGAAAATCAAATAGGGAATGTATATTCTATATGTATATTCTGCATTAGGCTATTATTTTATGAAAACTCAATTCCTTGGAAACATTCTATTTTATCAATTTTTAATTGATATTAGCCGTCTTTGGCGATTGGTGGTATTTAATTAGAGTTAAATTTTATATGTATATTAAGAAGTTTCGATTTATCTATTAAAGAATTTTTAACCATCAAACGGTAATTTTATTAGCTTTATATCTACTAAAATAACTCGACATAACATTTATTGAGAACATGAACATTCCTAATGGAATCGAGTCTCATGACAATTGATTGCTATTTTTTTTCCAATAATGTAATTTCATTTTTCACTTCTTCATGTTAAATTGAGTACATAATTAAATGAATGTTTCTTTCCCATCTTTCAAAAATAAAAGGAAAAAAAATGTTATTCAGTGTTTTATGAAAAGATGTAAATGGTTCGTGTTTCATTACAACAATGAAATTATGTTAAACATTATGCAAAAACTAAAATAGTTTTTTAAGGGTCAAAATTCAGAAGAAACAATTCACGACAATTAAGCTGCTATCATTAAAGAGTATTTTAAGTTCCAAAATAATCAAAAATGAATTTTGTGAAAAATATTTTCCGGCGTTAATGTGAAAAACGTTAAATAATCATTTAATATTTAATTAATTAAGATTTTAGAAAAAAAACTGATGTGCACTAAGCTACCTTCGAAAATATATCTACGCCAAATGCGGTAACTTAGGTCTTCTGTAGGATGGCAACAAACACTCACACAGACACTCAAGCACCTTTTTCTCCATTATTAGTAGAAATTCAAGTACATTTGAAAACTCGTATAAATATCATTTCAATTACGAAAGCGAGATTTGACGCATGGAATATATAGGCATCATCACTTTGGGTTATTCAGGTTTGTATTTTACGGAAAGTGCCATTTTCCGAATAGTTGGAGAGAAAGTGGAAGATAAATACTATCTATTTAACCATTGTTTAAAGTTAAGAGGAAAAAAATGAAAGGATGGCAAGAGGTTCAAAGTTTACAAACAAGAGTTAGATAACTGTTACAATACAGAAAGATGTTTCACATTATCTGTTGGGAACTGACATTGCGATGACAGATTGGAAGGAAGGGTAACGTTTGAAGTACATTTCTTTTTGAGGAAAAAGAAGAAAAAAAGAAAAGAAAACTGGGACAAAAGGGGGTAGTAGGTGAAATCTCTTGGAAACGCAGATAATTCATACTTCAAAAGGAAATATAAGTTCAAAGGACCTCTTACCTAAACTAGCGGGAGTGTCTCCCCAAAACTTTCTCGCATATTCTCTAATAAAGATGTTATCCCAGAGTACACCTTGGATAGTATTGGCGCGCAGTCGTTATAAAATATTAATTTTTAGCGTGAATTCAGCATTTTCACTGAATCTATCGTGTTATACTTGGCGAGTTATTTGGTGATTATTCCCTGACATTCGTTAATAGTATGTAAAAATCAAATTTTTTGTTTTAGACACGTTTTCCTCAACCGATTGAAACAAAATTAGACACAAAACTGCACTTGTAGTCAGAAAATCCCATACCAAATTTGATATATTTAAGTCATTGCGTTTACGTGGTCCTGAAAATATAGACGGATAGACAGTCAACAGGTTGTTGGATTTGGCTCAGCATTCGACATGTGTCTGCACCATAGATGTTAAATCTGTGTACAGAATTTTATCTATCTAGCTTTCAATGTTTTGGATTTATCGTGTTAATTTATATTCTAACAGTCAGACAGATGGACTTCTTCTGTACAGATTTCATTTAAAACTTGGTAGAAATCTGTAAATTGGTCCATTTTTCAACCATTCCGAATTTCAACCATTTAAATCAAAGTGTATTTGAGTTATCTTCGTCCTAAACAGGCAGACAGATAGAAGGACATTTTCCCAAAATGTGGTTTTTGAACTCAGGTAGGTCTGAAACTCAGAGATTCGTCAAAATTTCAAGTTTGAATTTTTTGTCGATTACTATCTTTACTCTATACTATGTATACGAGAAAATAAATAAAAAAATATTATTATTGCTAAATCTAATGAAAAGTCCAAATAAACATTTTTTTTTCAAATAAGTGATAGATTCCTTAGCAGTTTTTTATTAATTTTTAGAAAACTCTTAGGTAATGAAATTAGCTCTTATTTACATAATGCTCATCACGTTTTCGTATCCATCTTGACGGATTAAAAAGGACGTAGTATTTACATAGTAGATGTTTAGGCAATTACATCCATAATATGTTTGTTTGTCACAGGAACTTCTCTTAAGTGATGAACAATAATAAACATAAAATTTTGCACTGGCCATTCCTGGATCCATTTCTAGATCAACTGAGAAATTTTCAACTTTCAGAATTAATTTATTCTTAAGATATTTAATTAAATAACAGTGATCAAGCCAAATGTCTGTATTTTTCCTCAGTTTTTCATCTATAGCATCCAAAATAATTAGCTCATTGAAATGATTTGTGTACCATCTTAGAGCGCAAAGAATTTTCTTTTTAATTATACCAATTTAGTATTGAGCTAATTTTTCCTTTAATTTTAAGAAAATTTTTCAAAGACAACTTTAAGCACATTCTGTAGCAATGTTTTTTGTATTGTAATTAAATTCAAACCTTTTTATCAAATTCATTACTCACGTGCGTTTGACATAATTATCATAAAATATTTCTGCATTTAAACATTAAATTCAAAGTTGAATTTTTACATCCGTTTGTATTTCGCACATAGCATGCATATTTCTTATTCAGCATACGCATCAATGATGACATAAGTCTGTTAATATTTCTACTATATTTCGTTTAATTTTTACATATTTTTCTATGCTCCTAATGAGTATGCAAAATCATTCGACATTATTGATTTCCTTTCCCATTAGTGAAAGATAAACTAAAATGAAAAAGAAAGAATATTAAGCTGTATTTTTCAGGTATGACACACAAACATCAAAAGAAAAAGGATAATACTCAGAATGATCCAACTTCTGGTATCATCGTAACAATGATGGAGAGAGAAAATTTGAATTCGAGATGTTCTTCCAATTAGTTTAAAATACTAAAACAAAGAAAATAGATGATGACCGCGGGGTCATACACGACACTGATGCTTTGAATGCATGTTATTATAAGAAATTAAACATGAAAATACAGTATTTCCATCTTATATATCTCCATTAAAAATTTTTCTGCTATTTAAAATATTTCTTGATTTCTTCATTTAATTTGAGTTTTAGTGGTAAATAATATAAACAGGCAAATATCTGGAATTCATCGAAGTTTCATTAATATTTTATCCCTGAAATAAATTACAACAAATATATGCGCATAAATGAAAATATATTCCAGTATTTATAAATCATAAATGCTTGCTCTACTGTGTAACTAACTCTAAAGATATTTAAAGCGAAACAATATTAAGATAAAATATATTAGATTTTATCAGTGAGAATTATATGATTTAACCAATGTAATAATTAGTGTGAAAATGTGGTGTTGTCAAATCTCAAGAATATTATTGCATAAAAAAAATGCATAACAATTTTTTTAAATATTTATACTAGTTAGTACAAATCTTGAAGGAAAAAAAATTATATTTCTATAAAGAACAATTTTGTGTTAAAAAATAATATACTCAACTCTTCAAAATCATGCTTGTACTTTAAAAATTTTGTTTTTAATAGAAGTTAGCTGCCTATGCAACCAGCTAGTTCAACGAGACTATTGTTTATGTTTAATTAATATCATGCCTAACGACGTTGCTCTCTACAAATGAGGAATTTGCATATGGACAACATAATGCCATTAAGTATTTGGATAATCTGTTTCAAATTGTGCGTTGTCTTTCCGATAATGTAATTTCACTTTCTGATTCCTCATGTAAAGTGAGCAGATATGAAGCAGGAATGAAAACGCAAGATTAATCGATGACAATCGTTTGAATTTCTGGACAACAATTAAATCTTTTGTTAAAAAGCATGCCAAAAATATTTTTAAAAATTGTCAAAATTCATCAAAATATTGCACGACAGTTAAATTATTAAAAAGATATATATTTTTTAACTTTTAAAATGGTGTAGGAGTTAAAGTTGTGCTATAATATTTTTGAAAGATATTGTTAAAAAAAGTCAAAATTTCACTTAAATTAATTAAAAATTTAAAAAAAATGTTATGAGGGGGGTATTCTTATTTTTAAAAGTATATCTGTTCCGAATTTATATATGCTATACAAGTGAGCAATTTCTTCTAGAAGTAAAACTTTAAAATTTTAGAAGCGTGTATGAAACAAGACTTTATCAGAATAAAATTTTACATGTTATATTTGATTAAAAAAATCATAGATCGCAATTATTTAGAAAAATATTTTATAACTCAAGCATACAAATTTTAATATTACAAACAAATGAGAGAAAATTTAGTTTTAAATAAGAATCGATATTACGTACCGAAAATAAAAAGGTCTAAGGCGACTGCAGGCGCACTTGATCAGTAGATAAAGTCGAGATATATAACAATCACAGCTTCATCGATACCATCGTTTATATAATAACCCCAAACCTTTTTTCCACTATTGCTTAAGAACTCTTTCCTAAATTCGTTGCCATGGCAATAAGAAGCTTGTGTATGTTCTGTTATCAAGAGATAGCGTGGACATTCAACGCAATTTCCAAGAGATCGTGACGCAAAAAAAAAAAAAAAAGGGAATTTCATAATATTTCAAAAAAAATTCTTTTTTTTTTATTGTTATTATTTGGAAAACAGATGATTATGATGAAGAGTTCAAATTAAACAAGATGTTGTTAAAGAATGTTGAACTTGAGCGTAGCAATTACTTTCATTTACTTTCACTATTCTTTAATTTTTGGATTTTTTTTATTTACATTAGATGAAATAAATTCTCGGAATTCTATAAAATATCGTCTTAAAATGTTCAACTACTATAAAAAAAACGCATTAAATCAAGTCAATAATTGTAAAATTTATTTATTTTAATTTAGTTTTATCATACAATTAATTTAAATTGTAGAAAGAGATGAAACAATTTTTTACTTATAAATTAAGTCATTATTACATAGAGCAATATATAATTCAAACTATTTTGCATATACGAGTAACTTTACCAGTTGTAACCATTGAATGATATTCATATAACGATATTAATTAAAAATATAGGAGCAAAAAACATATAAATTTTCTCTCATTATAAACACTAATCTACAAAAACGTCCGAATTTTGTTAATCTTGCTTAGAAATATGGAAATAAGGTTTACTTTTATAGCATATTTTAAAAAGTTTGCTAATATAACTTCAGAAATCATTTTCATTGTAAAAAGGAATTTATTATTTAATTTTTTGGAAACTAACAGGTTATCACTTGTAAGTTTTCGATGATTAAACAATAATCTGTGAAAAATTTTGTGCAGTTCTATAAAACCATATATTCTGTATGGGGAATATGTATCAAATAATGGAAATATGTATATCAAATGTATATCAAATAATATATATGTATATCAAATAAGGGAAATGTATATCAAAAATTACAAAATATACTTGAACGTAATGGCTTATTCAATTTCAGAAATTTTTGTATCATAGCTTATTGTATCTGAATTTACCATCAAGGAAAGTTTTTGATAAATTAATTTTGCTAATTTTGCTTTTTATAAAAAGTGAATGTCTGGTAGAAAATCAGCAAACATTACTCAATCATTATTGTTAAAAAAACAATAATAATTGGTGAATATTTGTTCATGATTATTTATTTACAAAATAACCATGACACAATCTTTTGTTGGGAAGCCTTTGTTAGTTTTATACTTTTATATTGCAAAATTTGAACATAAGACGATTCGCTGAAATTCCATTAAAATAACGAGAGTTCTGCTCAAGAAGAGAACTGCCAAACAATTTATAATTTCACAATGATATTATCCGAGAAATTAGCTGATCGATTTGCTAAGGAAGAACCGTGGGAAAATTGGATAGTTAAAAGTATCTCTCATTAATGAAATCTCAGTTTAAAAACATTTTTTCTTTAGCTACATACTCTTTGGAATGGATTTGAGTATCGATTTTAGAGATCCAATTCTACCAGACATTCGTCTAGAACTACTTGTGGTCAATATATGGTAAATACATCTGAGTTTACCATTTTCCCGTTGCTGTGTTATGGAAATTTGGAGAGGGGGGGATGACGACTAGGGTATCATCTTAATCATCTAGCTAAGCTTCCAAATTACGAGATGCATTTTATGATAACTACCATAAAACTTCAAAACAAGATTAACTAATTAAACTAAATTCGTTTAATCAGCAAGAACTCGAACCGGCACTATTTTTAGACTCTCGATTTTTCCATAGTTGCACAATCTGGTGCATTTCGTATTTAGCTTCCGATGCATTGAATAAAATTGCGCTTCTCCCCTTTGATCGGTTATGTTGAAAATTTTATACAGATCTTCACTTTTGGCGATAAACCTATACGTAAAATTTCACTTTAGCTCATTGTGTTTTCAATTATTACATTCACATATGCATGAATATACAAACCGATAGATGGTGAATCTATTGATGGAATTGATGGCAAATTTCATTTGACTCTACATTTTCACAAATATCACTCTCCTTGCTCTATGAAATAGTGTTCTTTAATGGACTTTCATGAATTTGCTCATGTTTGCAGTGCATTCTATTTTATCTTCGCTGTATTTAGAGAAGTACTGAATATATATTTTGAACTTCATCTCGTTGTCTGATTGGATCAAAAGTTTGTTATAGATCTGTGTTAAAATACAAACCTTTCATTGAAATCTGAATTTTTTTTATGTGTAAATATGGTGCACCAAATTTCATCCATCTAGATTGCTCATTTCGGAATTATAGTATTGACAAAAAAAAAAATGCCATAACGCCAGTTAGCGGAAATGGTATCTCCATTACAAATATGTTCCTTTACTCTCCCCCCCCTCGCATAAAATTGTTGACCTTGAGTAACATCCCGAAGCCCTCTCACGGCATTGACTAATAATACTAGTTATAAAAACATAGGTCTTTGGCATGAATCTAAAATTTTTACTGAAACTATCGTGCGAATATGTTTTTAGATGTCTTTTTTCCAATTAAAATAAATATTGACATAGTTGTAATTGTAATCATGAGATCATTTATCGAATTTGATTGATTTAAATCCTTATGATTAAGAGTTATTGAGTTTTCTATGAATTCCACAGATAGAAGATCCTCTAAAAGTTTTGATCCAAAATTTTAAAGTATCTACATTTTAGATGTTAAACATGCGTACCAAATTTTATGTATCTAGCTCTTTACGTTTTGAAGTTATCGAGTTCATTTGCACTTAAACAGCCAGCCATATAGATTACCTTTAAATAGATTTTGCTCAAAATTTGATAAAAAAAAACTTCAAATTTTATCTTGAGTCCATATACTAAATTTCATCTATTTAGCTCAAGATATCGTGTTCATAGACAGACAGACATAAAGCCAAAAAAGTTTCTTTGGTGGTAAGAAATGAAGAGATTTGTCAAAATTTCGAATCTGAATTTTAACATGCATACAATACTTCCTCTGTACTTTATACATGAGAAAGCAAAAATGTTTCTTTGAACTTCAAGTGGTTTTTAATGTTGAGATTCATTAAAATTAAGAGGTCAAATTTTTGAACGATTGCAATACTTCCTCATTTTATATATTATATATGCATATATAGTAGCAACAGAGCGTATAGCGTTCAGATACTCGGTCAACAAATAATCCTACTCTTAATGATCGTTGGAGGCAAAAAATGGGTAAATTTTTGAGCGAAATTTCAAATTATATTTGCTCATATTCATTTCGGTATTATAAAAGTTTCTCCCACGAACAGTTTCTTTTTAAGACAACATTATTAACAAAGAGGAAAATGTATTGCAACATTTTACTCCGTTTTAGCATAGTTAAGATTCTGTATTTCTAAATATGACTGCTACGTCAATGCTTTTAGAGCATTTTTTTTTATTTTCAGGTTACTGGATGTATTTCTTTCAGCATTGATGATTTTTGGAAGAAAACAGCAAAAAAAAAAAAAGAATATTCTAATTTATAATATATTTTAAAATAAATGTATTTCTTAGATTAATAAATTTTTAAACAATGTTAATTTTCCAATTTAGGAAACAATTTATTTTTTTAATAAATGAATAATTTAAAAAATATATCTATATTTTTCTTCTAAAAGTGATTTAAGTTTATGCTGAATTAAGTTATCATATTCAAATAAATTGAATTTAATTTTTGTTTGGTAAATAGATATTTCCTTTTGAAGCCACGTGAAAATTATTTTGGAAAGGAATTCGTAAATACGAAATAAGTCAGATAATACGAACAACATGTGAATCAAAAATTCTTTTTCTAAACTTCCACATCATACTGTGATCTTTCGGTTTGACCACGAAGATAGGTTGAGCACCAAACGATAGAAATTTCAATGTATGAAACTTTACATCGCAAGATGATCTGGATTTGTATGACTTCGAATCGTTCAGTATTCACATTCTATATTTTTCTCTATAATATTAATAAATAATAACCTAAAAATTAAATTATGAAAATTAATGTGTGTTAATAATTAATTATTTAATTAATGTTTTTGAAGATTAATCAAATTTGTGAATCTTAATCGTTTGTGAATCAAAAATTTCTCAAAATATAACAATTTTTAACTGTAAAAACATCAACAATATTTTTTTCTGAATAATCTGGAATCGTTCGATAGTTACTTTCTAGATTTTTCAGCATAAAAATAACAACAAAAAATTATTTATTACTATCGCATGTGAAACTCTTATAATATTTTGCATCAAATATTTCACAAATTATTGTAATTTAGTTTAGCAAATTTATCTAATTACACCATGGCAATGAAATGTTGAAATCGAAAGAAGTTGTTTTGAATAAATTCAAACACTACTCAGTATTCATTCCAGTTGACTTTTCACTGACCATCATAAATGATAACTTGAATTATCGTTTGTTCAAAAGATTCGAATGGTACGAATAGATAAAAAAAAAATATTATACCGATTCCTTCTCTCTATGTCTCTCTGTGTGTATTTTCTAATAAACTGGATGCATTGATGTCTAGTCAATATTATAACTCAGAAAAATTTTAAAAGTAAAGTAGTTTTAAAGCTTAAATAAAAATATTTATTGAAATAAAGTTTTGAATCGATTCTGTATCAGAAAGCAATTATCTTCAAATTAAAAAAAAAATGAAGATGCTTTACTAATTGTGCATATTTTAGTAAAGTAAGCTTAATTTTTTTTAAATTTTTGAAATGTATGCATCAATTTCTTGTAAAATAGGAATTTCTTAATGATACGTTAACTTACTCTTTAATATAGTTCTCTCGGTGTCTTTCGAGCCTAGCCAATATGGTATAATTATTTTATCTGGAAAGACGTAAAAATGTTAAATTAAAACAGATTTCCAGCGAATAGACCATCTTTCTGATTTAGATGATCTCTTATCGGAATTCTGTTCTAAAATTAATCCATAATTATGACATATGTTTTAACCCTTAAAATTATTTCCATTGACCACAAGTTATGATACAATACGTGCAGCAGTTTTTGGGGGGGGATACCCCTCTAATTAGCAAATTATCATAGTGGTTTTGATCGAAACAGTCTTATTCAACTTCAGTTTGTTTCAAAACTACACTATACTCTCACAGTAACTTATCTTAACCATTTAGCGCTTTAGTTTCGTTCTAGTACTAAATGACACACTCTATTTTGTGAATATGTTGTCATTTTAAATATATTGCTCGTTCACTTACGAACCCATAGAATATTTGAGCTGCTTGTGGATTCCACTTGGCTTTTATATCAAATTAATCTGTTTGTGACTGGTTTAAACTTAGAAAGAGCTCGTTTCGAAGTACACTGAAGTTAAGTCGAAAAATTACAATACTTCTTACAACTACAAACCACTTTAATATTCAATGGATAATATAATAGCAATTTAAATACACTAAATTCTGATATTTTTTGAAAAATTCACTTTAAAGTTAGAATTGTACTCAAGTTTTTTCCCCTCCAATCGTAATAAAAGATAGTAATTAGTCAACCATGATAAGTAGATATTGTAGAATATTTTGGTATATATGGCTTGCAAAGTCACGCATTCTTACTTATGGGTGAAAAACTAAAGCAAAAGGAATTGAAATATAAGAGCTTCAGAAACAAATTATTACTTTTTTCTTGATCTTTATTCTAAAATATATAATTAGAATCCATTCAAACATCCATGTGCTTTTAAATATTCAAATTCAATGCATATAGGCAATGCACGACTATTTGATAAATGCAGATATGAAATATTAAACTCAAAAGAAAATTGCCTTTCCATCTCAACAACTCATGAAACTTTTTCATTAACAGAATATGTTCAAATAATAAAGAAAAGTCATTTAAATTGGTAAAAATTCATATACGCTATTTTGTAAATGGTGTAAGAGACAATTTGACCTATGGCCTTGAGCCTTCGGTTCATTTTATGTTATTTTATTCGTTTATATTGAAATTTACCAAATGAGTATAGCACGAATATTCTTAAAAAAAAACTCTCATCCGAATCTAAATGATAAGCTCAGTAAATATGAAGCGCATCATAAGATGCAACAGTTTGTCCTATGCGAAATGGGCTCTATTATGATGCCCACTCTTTATCATGTCTTTTTAATTGAGTTGAAAGATTACCACGAATATAAATATTGAATACATAAGCTTATCAGAATCATTTTAATAATGGTCTTACTTACACTTTAAAAGAGCAATTTCGAATAAATATAATTTCATATCAATGATATCGTTAAATTGTGAGACTTTAAATTTGTGCTACTTTAATTGTCTTAGATATACTCTGTTTGCTATACGCTTGAATCTTTCTTCTTTGGACATTTCCTATGAAATCACAAAGTTATGAAAACTATAAATGAATTATTCATTTATTTTCTAAATTTCACGGGATCGTAATGTCACTTTTTTGTTTTGTAAATATACAGATATTAAGCAGGGTCCTTCTTTAGCTTTCAACAATGGAAGAAATTCACGCGATTAAATGTTTGATGAAGCAATGAAAACAATTTAAATTTCAAGGCAATAATGTAATCTGTTGTTAAAAATTAGGCAAAAAAAAAAATTTAATTGATAAAATTTTTAAAAACACTTTTTTATATCTAGCAATTTTTACATCTAGAAATGATATAAAATTTATTATTGTGCAATTGTATTTTCGGTAATTATCGCGGGAAAACAGCGATTTTTAATTAAAATTTTAATTAATTGAAAATTTAAAAAATCCTTCGAGTTTCTTTTGTCCATCTTTTAAGTTATAATATATGTGATGAATATAGTAGCTATAGGCTAAACGGTTTAGCCTGTTGAATGCCAATCCACACACACACACATACAAATACAGACAGACACACATTCATCTTTATTATTAGTAGAAATCGGTATAATAAGAATTTAAGGAATGCATAAGAATTATAAATAATTTTTTTATAATAATTTCAATCACAAAAATTACAGTTTAATAAGTCAAATAACAAAAAGAATTGCTTCATAAACATTACTTAATGTAGCCTAGAGGACGAACTTCTTTCATAGTGTAGAATTTCTCTTCTATGAAGTTACAATTGCTATTTTTTTTATTAAATTTACCTACATGCTTTACAGAAAATTCTTTGGTAATAGCATTATAATATAATTTTTTTACTAGCTTCAGATGCAATCAACAAAATAACTACAAAAGAGCATTTAAATAGTTTTTTATCATTCCATTTTATAAAAGATCCTTCGAAAGATGAGACGTCAATTGATAAGACCAATATAATTCGTAGGATAGTAACGAATTTTAAAGTAGTCCATACAAATTACTTTTAATATTTATTGTAATATCATTACCCTGGTAAGCAAACTCAACAACAAGCTTTGGTTTCATTAAATAAATAAATTCTATTCATATTATCTTGCAAAGTTGCTTTTCAGACGTTGCAACATTTGAGGGAAGTCTTCTTCGATTGATTTTTCAATATTAATCAAAAGTTATATTTTAAAAAAGACGCACATATTTCATATTCGAGATAAATTTCGAATCTTTTCCTAAACTTCCTTATGGGACTTTCAATTGAAATTAGATACATGTAGTAGGCACAGACTATTGCAAACATAGAGAGATTCGAAGCACCTAAACTTGCCTTGAATTGGTGGATATGAAATATTCACAAATCGTTTAATATTATTCATTTGTATGTATATTCGGAAAGATGGAAGGTATTTTTCTTTGCATAATCAGTCGACAATACAGGACCATCAGAAATGCGAGATCTTTGCAGTTTCCTTGGTCAGGTCCTGGTCCTCTATTACTACAATACAAATTAAAATTGTGCATGAGATTTAAAAGAGAGAGAAAGAGATATTTCTTCTAAATCTATGCATTTCTTCTTATTCTTGAATACATGAAGAGATTGCGAGATGAAAGGGATGGAAAAAGGAGACTCACCTCGGGGCGGAGAGAGTAGAGATGGATGGTGCACCAGTCCAGGGGATGAAAAGGAAGTTGATCTGCGAAATCAGCCGCTTTAATCGTCCTAATCACCCATAAGCTTCCTCCACCCCATTCAAATGACCTTCGCCTCCTTTGGGAACGAATCAGCCACCGGTTGGCAGCTTATCTCAACGAGATTTCAGTCATCCCTCGTTCAATATGATAACACAGGAAAAAAAGTAAGGATTCTTTGTTTGGAAAGGCATTTGTGAAAATACCTAGAAAAATTAAGTTATTTTTTTAATAATAAATTTACTTTCAACTCCAGAGTATAACAAATCCATTTGCAGAAGATCGTCGTCTTCGTGTATAATATGAAGGTTCTCCTTCTGGGAATTGCCATTCACTGAATAGTATAGCATTCAGTTAAGTCAATAAAAAGGAAGAGATACCATTCAATGGCAACTTGAATAATTTTGTATTCTATAATAGTATTTTATAATTCTTCATTTTAAAATACTTTAATATTTTATCAATTTGAGTTATATAATAAGTTTTATTAATTTTCAGTAGATACTTTCAGAATCCCCTCAAAATAGTTTATATTAACAGCCATTATATTGTTTATGCATTCATTGAAAGTTTAGGAAATTTTTATTTTTAAAAATTAATTTTACCTGGTTAAAATATAGCATTGTGATGACTTGAAAAAAAATTATTTGGAAATATTCTAAAAGGTGATGCAGAAAGCTTGAACATTCCATACACATAAAATAATAGAAAAATATAATTCCTTCCTTTACTTATTTAAAACTATATACATCAAAAATTGATTCTATTTATAACGGAAAATGAGCGTGAAATTAAGGAAATTATATATATAGGTTTTGCTTTCTAGTTTATGGTCCAAAAGTTTGTTTCTAAATCGTTAGAGATAGGCACATACTTCTATTTGGTAAAATGCTCTAAATGCTGAAAATTATATTTAGTAGCGTTTGAAGCGATAAATGAATCTTTGAAAAAATTATTCTGCTTAAATGTTTATATTATCTCTCGGTATTATTACACATGTTTAGCAAATTATTTTTTATTCATCAATATTTTTAACTACTGCAACTAAAATTGACCGAGTTATGAAGCTTTGACCACCACTATTTTCGATTATTTTAGACCATTTTAATGATTTCCTTGAGGAATATCCATCAATCAGCATATATTTCTTCCTCTTATCGACCTCTTACTGGCAAAACTCAGAACATTGCCTTTTTAAAGATTGAATTTATGCAATTAGAAAATAATTAATTTTAAAAACGTGGAAATATTGAATTTATTACGTGTGTTTGTGACTGCACGAGCTTTAATATTTGTGCAAGTATTTCAAATTTTGCTTGCAAATAATGCAGAATAAGTATGTTTTTCTTTTTTTTAAGTTTCATGACAATTAATAAAATTTCAGCCAGTTTGCTAATAAAACTACATTTACAAATTGCTTTACTAAATTATTACAATCACTGAACTGAATCGTGAATTACTTTATGACTTACAAAACTGTTTTTTAACAAATATAAATGATGTGATTCGGATACTCAAAACAATTCGATTATATCAAAAGCAATATAACCATATCCGCAAGGCAATAATTGCTGCTAATAAAGATGAACGTGTGTGCATGCGTGTATGCATGTGTGTGAGCATTTTACAAACCAGGTCGTTTGAGCTATAGCTACCAAATTTGGTACCTGTACACCTTGGAGAGATTGGAAATGTGCACCTGAGAGCGATTTTTGAAAAAAAAATAATTAGAACTTTAATCAATTAAAAATTAAGCTGAATATTGTCATTTTTCCACGATAGTTCCAAAAATATTTTTGCACAAAAATAAATTTTACACCGTTTCAAAATTTTAAAAATTGTCTTCTTAATCGATTATTTTGAAACGCATGCACATTTTCTTGCTGAATTTTGATATATTTTTTTAATTTCCCTCATTTATAAAAATAGATTACAGTTTTGCCCTGTAATTCAAACTGTTTTGATTGTTACATAAAGTGTTTTCAAGTGTGATTTTCTTTCATTGTTGAAAATTATAGAAGAGTTCTTTTTAATATCAGTTAGTTTATAAGACGAATTAACAAGTGAAGTTACAATATCGCACCATTTGAAACCGATATTTACGTTTTTTTAAGCGCTGGAAAGTGCGCATGGTTGAGGCAGCCAGGGTCTGCAAGGGGCTCATGAAGAAGAAGAGAACAAGATTTAAGTTTTTTATAGCACTACGATATTATGAAACTGTCTCCATTAGAAAAAAAGTAGGTGTACAATAAAAAAAACTTAACTAAGACAATTAAAATAACACCACTTTAATGTCAGATAATTTTATAGAATCATGAACATGAAATTATAAAAATGAGTTATCTGAAATCAAATATAATCAATATTCCTAACTAATCGCCAGACGCGACTATCTACACGAAAAAAATAAATGCTAATTATTTGTCAATGCTGTCATACGATTTTTTTTTATTGTTGAGAATTTCTGTTTTGAATAGTTCACCAACAGATTTTTTTTTTTGAAATAATCTTAGAATGTTCCAAATGCACTTTTGGAAAACTAAATTCGTGCATTTGAAATTTGGCAAACGTTATGGATGAATAACAGGCCCATCCCATCTGATCCATGGAAGCCAAAAGTTACCTACATTGCCGCTGAAAGAAGTTAATACCACATCATGCTAGGATTCTTTGAGTACGAATTCTGTTAGGAATTTTTTCAGAATATTGGTAAGAAATTCCAGTAAGTAGTAAAATGTTTTTTATTAACTTTGTAGTAGGTTGGAATACATTTCGGACATTCAATCGATTATGTATAATGCATTGTCCTACTTATTAGTTATGTGACATGGCTGCCCAAATATTTAAGGGAAAAAAAATTCCCTTGTACACATGTGATCTCGTACCATGCTTCCAAGATAGAGAACTGTTAATGTTAAACACATTTCAACATGTAAATGTAAAGTTGTTTGTGGTCACGCCATCATCGATCCATTTCAACATCCCACATTCATACACGCAATGCAATTTTTACCAGTTTCTTTCTATTCGTTTCCCACTATTTATCTTCACGCATTAACATTTTGGAATTGCACCATATGTCTTTTTAAGTTTTTCTTTTTTATTAGCAATAAAAGTTATTACTCTTGAATATACGACAGCCAAATTAAGAAATATTGAACTTAGCCAGACACGTACAGAATCGAATTAGCCAGACACATTATTCCATGTGTTTCGTAGAATGGCTAGAAAGGGAAACTTGTCCTTATTTTCCTAACTCCTTATAATGTGCCATCCTGAAAAATGGAAAATGATTATCCCCCCCCCCCCCTTTACCTCTCCATCACTATATTTGAGTGGATCAGTTCATATAATTTTTTGATTGGTAGAATCTAGCCAGAACTTCAGTGTTCTATTTTGTGACAAAAAATGCTTTTTATGCAATTTTCTGGAAGATGAAATCAATCGTAAAATCGTGATTTTCTACAAAAAATTCATATTGGCAATAGGAGTAAAATACGTCATCTAATCAACAGATTTCTCAACAGTGAATGAAAGAGAGAGAGCACAAACTATTGGATAAAATGCTATTCAATTTTCTTTATTCCCGATTTAAATATCTCGTCCTTTTCACAATTAAAACTCTTTAAGTGTCATCTCTTAATGAGCAGTAAATCTATGCTTTCTACTTCAGAAATATTTTAGATAATATATCTGATATTTTAAAAGTACCAGGCCTTTCACGAATTACATCCTTCTCTAAAATGTAGTTAAATGTATTATATCAAACACTGAAAACGAATTACAAGTAATCATGTAAATGCTATCCATATTTTCTCACGTTTTCTAAAAAAGACTTTAGACCACTTTGGTGCTTTTAATAGGTGCTAAGACTCCTTTAATGCTTCGTTACAAAGACTAATAACTGTATCTTACATATAGTTAACTTGCTTCTGAAATCCCCTGATAAGAAACGGCAAAATTGACCCTTTCCAGCTTAATTCTTAATATTTTTCACTTGACAGATAATCGATTTTCACGTTTGAACAGTTCAGTTTCTTCATCCTATATGTAACTCCAAATCTAAAAATCAAATCAATACTGAAATCAAAGCTATTTTCCAGCAAAACTGAATCTTCATCTGTCTTTGGAAGAATAAAATACAACTTTCATAAATGAATTCAGAGCTTTCTCACTTTTCCATTTTACAAGAAAAAATTTATGCCATATTGTTGTAATGAATGGCAAACCGTGTTATGATATCCTCCGTTATGCCCATAGGCGTAGCATAAACATTATTTTTATTTCAAGCAATACTGTGTATTTTTAAAACTAATTTTAACATGAAATGTATACAAGATGTTATGTTAATGGACCGATAAATTCCAAGGGTTGTTAGTGGAGGAACAAAAATTACATTGGGACAGGAGTCTCAAATCACGTTAAGAATATAAAAATCATAAAAAACGCAGGTTTCGATGTCATTCAGAAACGTCAAAAATTATCATAATGATTACAAAAAAGTTATTTGATAATTGTTATAAGAGTTGTTCGAAGTGGCATGTCGCTGATATCATTGCAAAATCTATATCGATGTAAAAGAGATTTTCGGACGTGTCCAATGATATTAAGTATGCCTTTGATTTTAACTGAAACAATTGCATACCGCGCTATGAAATTCTCCGTTGTGTTTATAGGTGTCGCATAAACGAGTGATTTAAGATGATCCTACAGGAAAAAGTCATACCGATGAGTATATGAAGAATGTGGAGGCCAAGGAATGGTTTCCTCGCTGACAGTCTACCTCTTTAGATACGTAATATAGAATAATGAAATCTCAATGAAAAAAAAAGGCATAATTAGGCATCTCAATGAAAAAAAAAATATGAAGAGGCACCATCATGTATGAATACCACGCACGTTGCACTGCGGCTGGCAGATTTACAACATTTCCAAGTATACGTGCCGCAAAAAAAAGAGGGAGAGAGATACGTTGCTCCATTCAGTTCAGGTAACAACTACGGCCCTTAGAGATGAGATAATCATCGACAATTCTTGCCCGCACGTTGACGCTAAATCACCATTGAGATTTCCATGATGCATTACTATAGGAAATATTTATCGCTCATGTGTACATTGTGTGTGTTGATAATGCCTTCTAACACAGGGTCTGATGCGTTTTTTGAGATTTTTCAACCTGGCTCACACTGTTCTATTATAATTTTTGCTCCTCTTGATGCCTACGAACAACCTTCTGAGTTTGTATGTCCATTAATAGAATATTAATCTTGTATAATGCGATTGAATTAGAATGCAGTATTGATAATATATTTTGAAACGAATGACTTAAAAGATTATGTTTCACTTTAAATTTTATTTTTCTACTGACAATAGGAAATTAACTATTACTAACAGCGTAATGTGCAAGACTCGTTATCAAAAGTAGTTAATATTCCTTGCTAATATCAATGTCGAATTTGATTGTTGCTATTTTTTGACAGACAAACAAAAATGTTATGACGTATCTTCGATAACCAAAATTGATAAAAGAAAACGCAATTTTATTCAATAGGAAATTGATTCGCAGTTCTTCAAAAATAATCAAATATTGATACATTATGAATGTAGAGATAAAGCCTGCTGCTATGATTTGGTAAACATTCGGATCGAATGCAAAGCAAAATGTCAATACTTATCGAAGATATGTGTCATTATCTTTTTTTAAAACCGTATTGAGATATCAAAATGAATACAAATTACGAATAATGCATAAAGTAATTTCCAACAGATGATTAACTTTCTATTTTAAACCTTTAATACAAGAAGTTTTATTTTTATGCCTTAATAAGCTATAAAAAATGTTGTAGCACTTTTAAAATCGTTTGCAATAAAAGAAATTATGTTATCAATGCAAAATATAAAAATATCATTTTCCTCTTTGTATTTTTAATAAGAATATCCTATTAAAATATCAAAAACGAAGCATCTAACGTTAAAGTAACCAGCGGAAGTGGTCTACCCAAAACTTTCTAAAACTTGCCATGCCAAAGAGCGCCTTGCATGATATTGACGTACAATAGTTACGAAATATTAACTTTTGACTTGAATTTGACATTTTTATTGAATCTATCGCGACATCTTTGGCGAGTGTTTTGGAGATTAATCTCTGGTATCCTGTTTATAGTATCCGGAAACCGAATTTGTGTTAAGATAAGTTTTCCTCAACCGACTTAAACAAAAATTTAAATCAAAACTGCACTTATAGTCACAAAATCTCATACCAAATTTGATATATTTAAGTCATTGTGTTTTCAAATTATGACGTTTACATGTTTCTGAAAGTACAGAGAGACAGATGATCAACCCGCTGTTGGATGTGGCTCAATATTTGGTAGGTTCTACACTACAGATATTAAATATTATACCGAATCTTATCTATCTAACTCTCTTCAGTTTGTATTTATCGTGTTAATAAATGAATTTCCTCTGAATATATTTTATTCAAAGCTTGATAGAAATCTTTAAATTTGGTGTAAAGACCGCGTTCCAAATTTCCGTCTAACTCAAAGCGTTTTTGAGTTAGACGGTTTTGTGAGGGACAAAACGGACATTTTTCGAAAATGTGTTTTTCGAAGGTCTTCGAAGGAGAGGTCTAAAATGGAGATTCGACAATATCTAGAGTTCGAATTTTTTAAAGATTAATATATTTTCTCTATACTAAGTATACGAAAAAGTTTAAAAAAAATCTTTATATTAATTCAAGTTGGTTTTAGTTATTTGAATTGAAAATGAAAAAAGCCGTTAATGAACAAATTGGTTTTTAAATTATTTCAAATTTAACTCATCGGTTTTACGGCAACATGCATTCAATTCCATTCAGGGGTTTTACCATGTTTTAGAAATCGTAATATACTATAAATATCTTTTTTTTTTTTTCAGAAACACTTGCACTATAGCAAAATCAATATCTATACAAGACGTGTTTCAAAAGAAAAATGAAATATATCAGCGCCGGATTTAGATTCGATGAGGCTCTAAGCGTTTTGAGATATGGGGCCCTTTATAAGTCTACTTAAGTAGTAAATTTAGTTATATATGACACGTGCTTACGTAGATAATTTTTGACACTCCTTTAGTATAGCTTGAATAACTTGTATGTAAATCCGGCACTTTGCGAGATATACTTTTATCTAAGCCTACTTAGAAATTGATAGCTTCGAATATTTAAAAATATAATTAATAAAATTATTCGAAGAAATTGGCAAATTTTATAAGTAAAGCTTGCAAAAGGTTTTTAATTCAGTTTCAGTTTAATTTAATTCATTCTTTAAAGGAAACTTTAATAATCAACAGTCAATTAAAAAATAGGATTTCAAAAAGGAAAATTTGGGGAGAACGGTGAAGTTATTTCATAAATATTTCAGATATCTACTCTGTGAATACTGATTAAAAAACAACAAAATTTCCTACTAAAAATTAACTAAATTAATTTGAAAACTAAATTTTAGAAAGAATGTATGTATTCAATAAAGCTCACAGAAGGCATTGACGGTTTCTTGGCAGATACATAAAAAATTCTTGAGAAGGAAGAATATGATACTCTCCAATCTGCGATTATCTATCGACTACTTCACTTTCAAGATGTTTTCTTCCCTTCCCTTTTTTGTCATCATTTTAATCAGAGGATGAAACACAGTACTTTGTCCGACAGCAAAGACTTTAATTGTTTTTGAAGATATGCCCTCATGTAAAATATATGAATTTCAGCTTTCTCTTGGATTGCTTTTAAATATCAAACCGGATCCGACAGATTATGAACAATATGTTGTATGTATTTATTCACTTTACAAATATTTCATCAATAAACACTTCTATGATTATGAAAAAGTTAGAAGCATTAGTTTACTCTTGGATTTCAAGCATCACGGGGGAAAAAAGTGAAAGATATTGAATTTTTTAATAAATATTTTAAATAAATAGTTTAATCTTTCTAGAATCTCTCATTATTTTTTTAACTGGAGAGAAAAGCTTTTATATAACATCGAGATGGTAAATTACAAAATACTTCAAAAAAATATCCAGATTTTGAGTGAATTCATTTCGCATAAACACATGCTTCAGAGTTTTATGCCTGCCTGCCAAATTAATCTATATTTATTCAAATGAAAAAGGGAAATGAAGATTGGAGCTTAAAAATTTTTACTGTATAATTTTTATCAAATGATATTCCAATTCATTTGTCTTTCACTTTTATTTTCTCGTATGTGAAATATGGAGAAAGTATTGAAATCATCAACAAAAAAAAAATTCGAATTCGAAATTTTGATGAATTTTTATGTTTTAGACCTCCCTGAGTTTGAACCACATTTTTAGAATTATGTTTGTTCGTCTATTTGTCTACGAGTATGTTTACTCGAAAATGCTTTGATCTATGCAAAATTCGCAGATGTTTATCAAATTTTGAATAAAAATCTATTTGAAGGAAGTCTATCTGGCCTTTCCAATACAAGAGAGCTCGATATCTTCAAAACGTAAAGAGCCAGATAAATGAAATTTATTACACAGATTTACTAAAATATAGATTCTAATCGAATTTTGAACCATATCTGCCATAAAGTCGACCATCTGTCTATTTGTACTTTCGCATGTATGTTAAACGCAATAACTCATAAAAGCAATGACTTAAATAAATGAAATTTGGTATGTGACCTTGTGACTATAACTGTAGATCCGTGTGAAATTTTGGTTACAATAGGTCTGAAAAAAAAAGAAATCCAAAATACAATTTCGTACCATAAATTCATTAAAAAATGTTGAATTCCTGGCAAAGATTTATATTTCGTAACTAATATTCGTCAATACCATGCTAATGGCAACAATTTTATATGGAAGGGAAAGGATAATATCTTAATTGGAAAGTATGCAAGAAAGTATCAAGGTGACTACTTCCGATACTTTTATTCCATTATCTTCACAACTGTAGCAATTTTAAGCAAATTTATTAGTCTTGTTGCGTCTAATAAAATTTTATAATTAATATTATTCTCTATAGCATTGAACTCTATACGAAATCTAAATCGTTGCAGTCATGTAGAACAAAATAGCACAAATATATGACATAAGCCAAAAACAAAAAGTTTAATACGTATAATTTTCTTTTATTACGAAAGTGTAAACCATATATTACCATTCAGTGTATTTTTATCATACATTCAATCAGAAAAAAAAGGAAGTAATTACGAATTCTTTTTTATCCAAACTGAAACGAATAAAATAAGATGATTTGTTCTGGAATGGAACATAAATGCTTTGCTGCTTTATGACGTTAATTGTCGGCTTTCTGATTATCGTTTATCAGAAGCAGAAGCAGCAGCAAAAGAATACTAACGTCATTTTGCTTTTGCATGATTTTTTTTTTTCATTGCCTTGATCATGAATGTTCGGGATGGAAATCGATAGTAATGAGTCTGACGTCAACAACGAATGTGGTGGTATGTATCCTGTCCGCTATGGCGATCAAAATATTTCGTACGAGGAAATACAAATGGAATAATTTTAAATAAGTTTACCATGTTTCTTCCTTCCTAAACCTAGCGAAAAAATTAGTAGGTAATAATTCTATTTATTAATTGCAACAGTTATAGATAAAAAATAAAATAATTATTATTATTTGAGAGATGCACTGTCTTTAGTACTTACTAGTTGTCTTTGGAAAACCAGCCGAGTCGCTGGGAATATTGACTATATTTAATTCCAATTAAATCATTTACACTTATTTTCATATCTATAATTATCAGGCACTAAAGCCATGTTATTTTAATTGTCCTACATATGTTCTGTTCATTGAGTATATGAACTTTTCTAATGGGTACCTATCCTATGACATCATAGCTCTTTCAACCCTTTGCACTCTGAAAAATAATTCAGTGTATAATTATTCCTGAAATAAAAGGATTTGTCTATTTCTCCGAAAAATAAAAATATGTAATGGTTTCATGTTAATTTTCTCCGATAAATTAATTTACACCTTCATGCCACTCAGTGTGTATTTTTACATTCTAGTACATATTCTATAGAGAAGGTATAGTAATCGATAAAAAAAAAATCGAATTCGAGATTTTAACGCATTTCCACGTCTTATACCTTCCTGAATTCGAAAAACATATTTTGAAAAATGTCCATCTGTCTGTGACAAAGATAATTCAAAAACACTTTGAGCTAGATAGATAAAAGTCGGTATACGGTCTTAACACCAAATGTATAGATTCCGGTCAAAATGCGCTCAGAGAAAACCTTCTCTCGAGCTGTTCAAATATCTAACAATATTTTTCACATCTAGCTACAAAACAAAGAAAGCTAAATGTATAAAATTCATAACCAAGAATTAACATCTATAACCTATACACTCGGCGAATTTCGAGTCAAATCTAATAAGGGGTTCATCGTCTGTTGGCCTGTTCTTTTAGAAACATGCAAACACGATAACTCAAAAACGGAATTATTTGAATACATGGCATTTGGCATTGGATTTTGTAACTACAAGTGTAGTTTTGGGTCCAATTTTTGTATCAATCGGGTGGGGAAAACGCATCAAAAATATAAAATAAATTTTCCGATGTTATTAACAGTATACCAGGGATTAATCGCCAAAAGACTCGCAAAGGAAAACACTGTAGAATCAGTAAAATTGCTAAATTTAAGTTAAAGGTTAATATTTCATAACTATTAGGCGCCAATGTTACCCAAGAAGCTCTCGGAATAACACTTTTATTCTCAGAAATTTTTTGGGAGACAACTCCGGCTGATTTTTAAAAAAAAAACACATATCAAAATTGTGCATTATCTTAAATGGTACTTGAGCGAAAGTATACGAAAGCAAAGGGTTAAAAATATAATTGTCGTCCGGTTCATCCATTTTCTACCTTTTGTGATATTGCAGCTTCTCTTTTTTATTCATCTTGTAAACTGCATAGATAATCAACATAATCTTTTTTTTATAGCTTTGAACAGTGGAAGAAAATCACACGATTCAACATTTGATGAAACAAATGAATTTCAAAGCAACAATGTAATCTACTCTTGAAAATTAAGCAAAAAAGAATCTGAAAAAAATTGCCAAAATTCTTGTTCATATTTGCATGCTATTAAATAAGTATCATTGCAAAGACAACAATTCTCTTAATTTTTAATTAATTAAAATTCTAATTAAAAAAATTAATTATCTCCGAGGAGTACATATTTCCGCTCAAAGTTTATTTGTACCAAGTTTGGTAGCTTTGGTCTCGCCTGTAAAGATCCAACACACACATTCATCATGCAGTATTTTTAGTAGAAATAAATATTATTGCTTTAAAATATAATATTACAAAAAATTATCACATTTCGAGTCTATTATTTTTTAAGTAAACCAAGAAAAACAGAAATAAAAATGAATAGACAAATATAAACTCAACTACTATATCATGAGCAAAAAAATAACTAAAAAGTGATTAAATGTAAGAACAGAGTATAAAAGATATGATCAATCAATAATAAAAGATTAACCATCTAAATTAGACAAATCAAGATTAGGCAATTTTTTTTAAATTAAAGGCAGATGATTAAAAAGAATAATTTTTTACTTATTTTTTTTTACTTTTGAAATTACGAGCCTTCTTTGATGACTAGCTGTTGTTTCACCATATTAATAGCATTTGTTTCATCATATAAATTTATTTTGACGAACTTGCAATGAATGAGTCATGTTTCGAATGCACAGTAAAATTTATTCATTGCAAGCTGCACCGTGTTTAAATAACAATTACAATTTCGTACTTAAAGTAATTGATACAGAAGTTTAAGAAAAATGTATTAAAGTGGAAAATATATTTATTCCTTTTTTTAATGAAATACTAAATCTTGATTTCTTATTTTACACAGTAGGAAATATCTAACAGTTTAAATTATTTTTTTCGTTTGATTACTAATTTAAAATAAAATGAAAAATCTATAAGGAGAAGTCAGTCTAACTTCTCAGCTGTTTATTTACAACTAATTTTCAGAGATTTTTAACGTATATTATATGTAAAAATGTTTTACTTTTGTATAGTAATTTTAGCAATGGGGTCAATTCATGTGACGTAAAAGTCACATGTCATGTACTTCTTGCGCATGGCATTTAAGTATCATCCGCACCGCTGTCGTCGATCAGTCTGTCATTAACGTTCTCCGCCAAGTATGAAGCGGATTTTTTGTTTACATTTGAAGTTATAATATTTGAGTCATTTTCTTTTCTCTTATTATGTGTTAACAGAGGAAATACTGGTGTGCTGATGGATGCATGCTTTAATGCGAAACACAAGACTGACTGTCATCATAAAATGTTTTCTTATTTTCCTTTCAACAATCCTGACTTGGGTTGATAGCTTTGGTATAGATTTTTTTCAAGACTTCGAAGTCGGTGATATACTCCGATTATTTTGAAGAATTCATTCAGTGTGTCTCCATTTATTAAATACTAGCCGCCTTTGGCGACCAGCCGGTTCGCCAGTATTACCGCTCGCTACAATTTTCAATTAAATATTTTAAGTAACTGGTCTCTTAAAGGATTCTCAAACAAAACATTTTTAATCTTCAAATTTTGATAGTCATACCAAACTTATATTGTTTAGATCGTTTCGTTCAATTTATATATATATTTTGCTAATTTGTTGCCATTTCCGGTGAAACTTCAACTTTAATTAAAAATGTAAATGACGAAATTGCAATTAATATTAAGATATTTTTTAATAAAACCAAGCGTTTTATTTTATTTATCATCTTTATTGTTATTTATTAATTATTATTATTATTGAATACGAGTATTGCAAACAGAATCGCTCGGTATTTAAGTCTTATGTGAACTACAAAATATTTTTCATTGTTTATGTAATATCTCAAACAATAATTCAACAAAAATTTCTGAGATTCAGTATAAAATTCAGTTTTTAGTTTTACTTTCAAAAGGATTGAAATGAAATCAATAATAATATTTTGTTTCTGCTTATAAATATATTTCAAAAATTATGAAGTCTAAATTTAATGCAGTAAGGTATCATATTCTGATAAATATTCTGGACACCCCAAATTTTAAATAAATGAATGAATGTTTCTATTTTCCACGATCAACTAAGATTTATTTATGAAGTTTTAAATGTTAAAAATTTAGAAAAACTCACCATTTTCATAATCTTAGGCCAATTAATCTTGAGAAACCTGCTCGCTTATTGGCGTATTTTCTTTGAAACAATCGATGAAAAATCTAAAATTATCCTTTTTTTATTGAATAGTGATATTCAAATCTTCATAAATCAGTCAGTTTAAGTGATTTGAAATTAACTCTTAAAAGTCAGTGATTTAGTTGATTGGAAATTAAATTGGACCACCATAAAATCTGTGCTTTCTCTTGTGGTGTATGCATTCTCCTTAATATCCAATCGAATAAAACATCACATACAAAAGTACTACATAGAACAAACACATCAAAAGTAAACATAACATTTCAATAGTTGCCAAAAACAAAAGAGAAAAAAATGTAATTAATAAGCAGACGATATTTAGAAAAGTACAAATATTTAGACTGGAAAATGAAATTATCTGAAATTAAAAACACGCGCAGACGATATTTACAAAAGTAAAAATATTCAAACCTGAAAAGGAAAATATATGAGTTATTCCATCAATAAATGCCATAAGTTTGTTTACATTTTCATTATTTTATGAGTCATTAAATATCAAAATGGATCCGGGACTAAATAAACACCCTGTATAGAGAGTGTAAAAGATTATAAAATAATTTTTCTTGAATTTATTTTTTAGAAAAAATAATATTTCATATTTTTTTCATTTCCTACAGACACGTGCAGAAAATTATATTTTTGCAGATTTCATTTCCAAAAAGATTTAATTTATTTTCAGTTAGAGCTTTAATCAATGTGATGGCAACACTTTGAAAAAAGCTATTTTTTCTCATGAATGCGAAACGTGCTTAATCCTCCTTTTTATTTTTGACGAAAAAAATTATTTAAAAACATAGTTAAAATATTTATTTAAAAATTCATTAAAAATAGAAATTTAATTTTAAGATTAAAACAGTAGTATCATTTAAAAGATAAATTTTTTATCTTTAACTTCATGTAAAAATCTTTTTTGTGCGGTAATATTTTCGGCAGTTATAGCAGAAACACGTCAAAATTTCGCTTAATTTTTAAATAAATAAAATTCTAGTTAAAAATTCGAAAAAATAACCCCCAGGTGCACATTCCCGGCCTCCAAGATATACACGTGCCAAATTTGGTAGCTGTAGGTTGAATGGTCTGGTCTGTTGAGCGCCAACACACACACACACACATTGAGCTTTATTATAAGTATAGATATAGATAACTGTTCCAGTAATTTGTAAGAAAAACTCTTCGAAGAAAAAGAAATCGGTAAGCGATTTGCCGTCAAAAACAATCCAACAAAATCTTGAGGGCATTTCTAATTTACTTTATTCACAATTGATGAAATTTCTGATAATTTTGAATATGCTTAGAAGGTTTTAAAATATTTACATGAATATTACATTGCGTTTTTTTACAAAATCTTATCTAAATTTCATTAATGTAAGTAAACAAACTCCTGTTGCAAAAATAACAACTGCTATAATGCTAAACTTAGGTGGAAGTGAATACTAATTTTCTAATTACATTTGCAGATTTGTGATGGATTCAAAATGAATTTATATCAAACAACTTTTCTATTGTTAAAAATGAAATGTCAATAGTTTATTGTATTTAAACTGAAATTGACTGTTACCATAATATCCTGTTATAACACTGTGCACCTTAGTGATTTCTGTTTTAATAAATAAAGTTCTTTTCATTGAAAATCAATTTCCATATCAGCATTTATTATATAATTTTTATTCCCAACTTCAGTGCTACATGCTTGTTTCACTTTTTTTTTCTATTTTTTGTAACCTATCAATATTTAATTACAAAATTCTGTGAAGGCATAAAAGTGTTTCTTTCAATTCCTCTTTATATCCTATTTAACTTCTCTCTCTCTCCCTCTCTGTGTATATATATATATATATGTGTGTTTTTGTTTTATTTTATGATATTCATTCAGTGTAATTTTTATCAATGTAACTTTAACATTTAAAAAAATTTCATAAATGCTCTGCTTTAAAAGTATATTGTTCAATATTATGTTTTTATTAGTGATAAAAAAAAACTGTTCTTTAGTATCTAGGATGTTTCTGTTGAATAAAACTGATTTCATCATTTACATTGACATTCTTATCATACTGTGTTTATATTATTTCTAAGTGTCT
>JAPMOR010081809.1:62715-74789 GCA_026543865.1 Argiope aurantia
TTTGTAATGTGTAAATAAAAATTATGAAAGCCTGATTTTGTTTGTTTTCCTTTAATGATTTCTACAAATTAAAATGAAATTATTTATTCATAAGTTGCATAGATTTAAAAAAAATTTATTCATACCTTTTAAATTACATAATTTGAAATTGTAAACATAATTTATTCAATATATACTAATTTGAGTTTCATGTTCTTTCCTCTGAGTAAACTGAAAACATCAAAGTCTCAATATTTATAAAAGTAATTGCATAAGAAAAAAAAATATAATAATTTTATTAGTAAGCTTTAAAATATTAACTTATCTAAGACTAATAATTATTTTTAAAAAGAACTAACTGGGGAAACTATATTCATAAGATTCAACATTCAATAATATTTAAATAATATGTAGAAAAGAATATATGTAATTTTTCAAAAACACTACCATAGTCATTTGTCAAAATGTATCCTTCGGATAAAAAAGGGGGGGGGGGAGGAAAGAATAAAGCGGCACCAAACGAATTAAAAAGCGATGTTAATTAAGTATGCAAAAACAATAATTCTATTGAAAATATTAATTAAAATTTTAATACAAGAAATAAAATTAAATAACTAAGAAAATTTGGAGAAAATCATTCAAAATAATATCTTTAAAAAAAATCAGAAGTTTTTAATAATTGATCGGGTAGCGTAATATTTACTAAATAATGGTTTCGTCAATGTTATCGGCAGACATCACGACATGCGCAGAACGGTTGAAAACAGAACAGAAGCGGTTTGTTTGGTACGTGACCGTGAATTGACCACATTGTATACTAGTCTGGCATACCACCAAGAACGAAATAATCTAAATATCTGTTCTATTAATTGTTACTTCTCTATTGAAATATTTTTTAAAATCGGTGAAATATGATGACATATATTAAAGTGTTACAAAGTAATTTAGATGATATGTACATGCTAAGAATATTACTTGCACAGCGCCGCTGGTTCCGTAAACTTTTAATCGTTGAAAGAACCTGAAAATGGAAGCATAATTTTTTATAACAATGAAATAAGGAATAATCGAAATTAGGAATTCTATATATAAAGAACTGCTGATTCAGTATTTTGAAAAATGTCACCATAACTTTCGAGACTATCAATCAAACACGGCATTGAAAGTTAAAATATTTTGAAAAAATGAAGGTACGAAGAATTTATTTCATGCATGTTTTAATTTTGAATAATCGGTAAAATTTTCTATTACGTTTAATTGAGGCAAGTGGATTGAAAAAACAGCGGTTCTTCGTATGGCATTATAAAACATTGCCAAATAATTTTTAGGAATATGTTGTCACTTGTTTTAAAAAAATCTTTTTCCTCTGCTACCACAGAAAAAAAAAAATTCAAATGTATATAATTTTGAAATATTTCTGTTCAAAGCAAATATTCTAGAGGGAGATTTTAGAAATATGCCATATTGTTTTATTTTTGTCTAAATGTTAAATGCAGGGTGTTGCCACTCATCTTGTATTTCCCACTTCCTGTTGCCCTTTCTAATTAATTAAATTGTTATTGAGTTAAAGGAACTGGCAACGAAGAAAAATTTAGAATTCCATCCATATTTATGTAGCTGATAGTTCCGTTTTCCTGATGTTAAATAAAAATTGTTTTTTATAAGTCAGAAAGTCTTCAGTCATAACAAATTGGCGTCCGCGACAGGACAGAGTTTGTACTCTGCATTTGAAGAACTTGAAATTAAAAAGATGTACAGGTACGAATGATTTAAATTTCTGCTTAAGTATACGATATGCTGTTTATGATGATCAAAGTGATTTAAGTTTAAGAAAATATAATCACTTTCATTGCTTCAGTATAAACAGAAATTAAGAATCTATTACGAATCATTTTAAGTTACTATTTTAGTGCATTTATAAATATGAATGCTTTGAAAACAAAACGAAAATCGTTAAGAGCTTCGTTTACGGCTACCGTGAATAAGTTGAAGCAATGTTTGGCGACGAAAGTAGACGCCAAGGATGGCGATAAGCTGTACGTGTTGAATGCTCAGTTACAAGATAAATTTTTACGTTTAGATGAGATTCAAAATAATATTTCGTCATTACTTTTAGAAAATACTGAGACTGTTAATGAATACGAAGCCGATTTTGAGGCGGCAGAGGAATATAGAGATACTTTTCTTGAGATTAAATCAAAGATAGAAACGCTATTAAATAAAGATTCTGGATCTTTGTCAAGTTCTGTCGAGCGTGATTCAGTAAAATTAAATTTACCTAAATTTGAATTAAAAATGTTTTCGGGTGATCCTAAAGAATATTTAACATTTTGGAGCATTTTTTCAAAAATACATGACTCAGAAGAACTGACTGCCATAGACAAATTCCAGTATTTATACCAGTCTATGGTGCCTGATTCAAGAGCTGCTAGATTAATATCCAGTTTCCCAATAACCGCTGA
This sequence comes from Argiope aurantia, assembly GCA_026543865.1. Lineage (NCBI taxonomy): Eukaryota > Metazoa > Arthropoda > Arachnida > Araneae > Araneidae > Argiope > Argiope aurantia. The sequence continues at coordinate 65,157 of JAPMOR010081809.1, forward strand.
AAATTATCCGAAAGCCGTCCAACAGCTAAAATTAAGATTTGGCCGGGACGATCTCCTAGTGCAAATATATGTTCGCGATCTCCTTTCACTGGTTCTGAAAAATGCCACGGCCGGTAAGAATGCCCCTGATTTAGCCACCCTCTACGATTTACTAGAGACAAAATTAAGAGCATTGGAAAGCTTAGGGCGCACAAAAGAAAAATTTGCTGACTTTCTAGAGCCATTGGTTGAGTCATGTTTGCCAGAAAATGTTTTGCGAGCATGGGAAAGGAGTAGAATTTCAGAAAATACAGATGACGCTACTAGTCAGAGATCCCTGGAAAAACTTATGTGCTTTTTACGCCATGAAGTCGAATCAGAAGAAATGATCCGCTTAGCTCGTGATGGATTCAGCAAAGATAAGGGAAATGGTGGTATACGAAAAGATTGTCAGAAATCGGTACACAAAGATGAACCCACCGCGGCTTCGTTAATTTCAAGCACATCTGAAGCAAAACTTAGTTGTATTTTCTGCAACCGCCCTCATCTCAGTAAAGACTGTCAAAAATTATCAGAGATGAGTTACGAAGACAGAAAATCACACGTTATAAGGAAAAGATGCTGTCTCGTTTGCCTCAAGCCTGGACACATTGCAAGAAAGTGTCACAGTAATGTGAGATGTTTAATTTGCCAACGGAGACATTATGTATTACTATGTCCAGAACTACACAAGGGAAAAGAAAATGTTTCGTCTAAGAACAGTACGACCGATGATGAGAAGAAATCTACAGAAACATTGCTAACAAATCTTCCCTCTGAACACGAAATATATCTTAAAACCATCATGATCAAACTACGAAATAAAGATAAGGAATTCTGTGTTCGAGCATTGTTGGACGATGGATCACAACGATCTTATATCGAAAAGAATTTAGCTGCTGAACTAAACCTTTCTCCCTCTGAAAGAGAAATATTTTCTCAAGGATTGTTTGGAGGAGTAATTTCTCCTGCTTCTGAGCATAAAAGATACATCGTAAACGTAGAAAGCTTAAATCGTAAATATTCAACTCCATTGTCTCTTCTCGAGCAACCAAGGATATGCTCAGCCTTGCCAAGAATCCCTGATAGTAAATTGCTTTCTGAGCTTGCTTCCCGAGGAATAAAACTAACAGATGTCGGAAGAGATTCACCACCCATACGAGTTCTGCTGGGAGCTGATATACTCGGAAGCATTTTGACTGGGAGAATAGAGGTATTATCTTCAGGTGTATCTGCAGTTGAGACCTTGTTGGGTTGGACAATTCTAGGACTGGGAAAGAAAAAGCAAATTGTTAACCTAGTCACATTAAGCTTTCAAAATATGGAGATGCCTAAAATGTGGGACTTAGAAGTTTTGGGTATCACAGATCCAATAGAGAAGAAAAATGAAAGCCTCCTTGAAGAAGAAACATTGACTCATTTTAAGGAAACAATTAGGATCTGTGAAGATCAAAGATATGAAGTAGCTTTACCATGGTTAGCCGGACATCCTGCTCTATATAATAAATGCGATGCAGCAGAATCCAGACTTCGTACAGCAACTAAGCGTTTGATAAACGAAAATTACTTTGAAGCCTACGATAACGTATTCAAACAGTGGGAATCAGAAGGCATTATAGAAGCTGTTCCAATGGATGAAATAGCCAAGGAAGCCCATTACCTTCCTCATAGACCCGTCATTAAGCCCTCAAGCAATACCACAAAGGTTCGCCCAGTATTCGACGCTTCGTTCAAGAAACCGGGATTTGCCTCCTTGAATGAATGTTTAAGTGTGGGACCAAGTCTTATACAAAAAATACCGCCTCTACTGTTGAGATTTCGTTCTGGTGCCATAGGTGTAATTGCAGATATAAAACAAGCATTTCTACAAATACGTTTGAGACCTGTAGACAGAGATGCCCTAAGATTTTTATGGTGGAAGAACGCTGAATGCTCAAAAATAAGAATTTATCGTCATTGTCGAGTAGTCTTCGGTGTTTCCTCTAGCCCTTTTCTGCTAAATGCCACTATAAGTTACCACCTAGAACGAGAAAAATTCCAGACAGAGAGCCTCAGGAAGACAATTGGTCGTTTACGGGAAGGATTCTACGTGGACAATTTGGTGACGAGTGTTAACGACGCTAAAGAATTGGAACAACTGAAATCTCAATCCATAGAAATAATGAAAGAATGTGCTTTTGAATTGCGCTGTTGGGCTTCTAATGACTCTAAGGAAGATCAAAATGCACAAATGGTACTTGGTCTGATTTGGGATGTGATCAGAGACGAACTTTCTTGCAAGTTACCATCAAATTTAGATTGTACCCAAGATAAACCAGTTACAAAAAGGGTACTTCTATCTGTAATCAACAGCATTTACGACCCGATTGGCTTTACTACTCCGGCTTTATTGTTACCAAAGTTGCTTATGCAAGAAGCTTGGAGAGGAAGAGTAGGCTGGGACGAAGTGTTAACCTCAGAACTTGAGCATAAATACAGACAATGGGAGAAAACCATGCATCTGATACCTAAATGTACAATACCTCGAAGATTGTTTCCTGAAAAATATGATGATTTCTCACTGCACATCTTCACAGATGCTTCGGCCTACGCTTACACCACATGCGCTTTTGTACGAAGTGAATTACAAGGTCAAGTTACAGTCAAGCTCATAGCAGCTAAAGCTCGACTTGCTCCAATGAAAAAATCCACAATCCCACGACTTGAATTGTTGGGAGCAGCGTTAGGTGCTCGATTAGCAGAAACTGTACATTCTATCCTGCCAACAGTTTCTAAAACCTACTTTTGGACCGATTCAATGGTAGTTTTAAGTTGGATTAAGAAAAAAGAGCCGTGGAACACATTCGTGGGAAATAGAGTAAAGGAGATCAGGGATTTAACCAATTTAGATGACTGGAGACATGTACCTGGAGAGGTGAACCCTGCTGATCTGGCTACACGATGCTGCGATTGGTCGGACCTCCTGCAAAGCCAATGGTGGGAGGGTCCAAGTTGGCTGTATAAAGTCGAAGAATCTTGGCCATGTTCTGAGGTACCAGAGATTCCGGACGAAGCCTTTCTAGAGCGGCGTAAGACAGTTGTGACAAATTTAATCACAGGAAACGAAGAGAGATTTGGAGATAGATTCCTGTACTTTTCAAGCTATACAAAGGTTCTAAGAATGACAGCTTATGTTCTCAGATTCTGCAACAATATTAAGAAAAACTCTCCTAAGTGAGTCAATTCCCTTTCATGTGAAGAGATTGAAAAGGCAGAAGAGACTCTGATAAAAATCATGCAGTCAGAATGGTCCTCTGAAATACGTGAAAAGTATAGGGATACTATACAGTTTTTCGAAGAAAATGGCATACTGAAAGTTCAAACAAGACTAATTCTCAGTCAAGATCCAGAGGACTTTACGCATCCAACAGTTCTACCAGACCACCCTCTTCTGGAAAGACTGGTTTTGCATATTCATAGATCCTTAATGCATGCTGGGGTATTAACGACCTTAGCTCATTTAAGAGATAAATTCTGGATTCCCAAGGGTCGGAGAGTTATAAGAGCAATTTTACGACAGTGCATAAAATGCAAAAGGCTAACAGCTGGGAAAGTTAATCCAGATCCAGCTCCTTTACCTCCGGACAGAATACACAGAGTTGCAGCCTTTCAAATAACTGACGCGGATCTGGCCGGTCCGCTTTCCTTACGTGGTGGAAGCAAAGCGTGGATAGTTCTATTCACGTGTGCGGTATATCGAGCAGTCCATCTGGAACTAGTTTCATCTCTCTCTACCGAATCGTTTATGCAAGCTTTGAGAAGATTCTGGGCTAGAAGAGGAAGAGGTTCAACGTTATACACAGATAATGGTACGAACTTTGTGGGAGCAGCAAATGCCTTGAAATCTTTGGATTGGGACTTCATTCAAACTGAGTGTTCTTTAATGAAAATAAAATGGATGTTTAGCCCCCTTCCGCCCCATGGTATGGTGGATTTTGGGAAAGGATGGTCCGCAGTATTAAAGAACTTCTCCGAAAATGTTTGGGCAAAGCTTGCGTAACATATGAAGAAATGTTGACTTTACTCTACGATTGTGAGGCTACAATAAATGGGCGACCACTAACCTATATGTCAGACGATCCCAAAGAGCTTAAACCACTTACACCAGCTCATTTCATCCAAGATATAAAAGAAAGAGAAACATTTGATTTGGATCTGATTGATTCTCAGCATATATTAAAAAGGGTGCGTTACCTTCATACCCTACTATCAAATTTACGCAAACGTTTCTACAAAGAATACCTAGGAGAGTTAGTAAGAAGTCCTAAAGTAGCTTCAAGAAGAAAGATGATTTCTCCGGGAGAAATTGTCATAGTTGAATCAAAGAACCCAAACCGAATGAATTGGCCTTTAGCTCAAGTGATCGAATTGTTTCCTGGGAAAGACGGTGTGGAACGTGTGGCCAAGTTGCGCCTAGCCAGTGGTGAAATCATACGACCGCTTCAACGAATTTATCCTCTGGAGCTTAGTGCTAGTGATCATATCAGCAAGGACCACCAAGGAACTGAATTTTCTGCACAAAACCCGGGCCCTACTGCAGTTGATGTTCTCGAAGAAGGAAAGAAATCTCGATATGGCCGTCCATTAATTCCTGTAAAAAGACTGAATTTGTGAACTGGTCTAATCTTTACTTTTATAATCTTATGTATGCGATTGTTTATTTTTTTTATCTAAATGTGTTATAATTTTGCTTGTGTTTTGTATTGCTTTAAAGTGTTTGCATGCAATACAAAAGGTGGGAGAATGTTGCCACTCATCTTGTATTTCCCACTTCCTGTTGCCCTTTCTAATTAATTAAATTGTTATTGAGTTAAAGGAACTGGCAGCGAAGAAAAATTTAGAATTCCATCCATATTTATGTAGCTGATAGTTCCGTTTTCCTGATGTTAAATAAAAAGTGTTTTTTATAAGTCAGAAAGTCTTCAGTCATAACACAGGGTTTAATTTTTTTTCTAGTTCAATTAATTAGTGTGTTACATTTTTTTCTTCTTCTTTTTTAAATCTGCGTAAAATTATTTTTTCATTTTTTTACTAATTTAATTTTATAACGAAATAATCACAAGACCTATAATTCATAAAAACGTCTCCAAAATTTATTATTTAAAATTGTAATGAGGTTCCACAAACAAATAAAGTATGAAAAATAATTTTTTTCGGAATATAAATATTAATTGAAAAGGAAAACCGATATTAGTTATAAAATTGACGATATTAATTCCGTTTCATTTGTGGCTATAATTTCGTAGCAAACGGATAAAAACATTAATTACAAGCTTGGTTATTACAGGTATAACAGATTAATGGGCTCGCCCAGTAATTTAATTCAGTAACCGATTCAAATAAGATAGTTCGTTGGAAATTCTAAAATGTAAAGAAATTAACATTATCTATACAATAAATATATTTTTTCACAAATTCCTTTTATTATCTTTCTTTTTCAAAATACTCGAATTATTTCGTCAAATATTCTGATGCGCCAGTACATTAAATTTCTAAAAAATGTAATTTATTAGAATTGCTCCCAAAATTTAGAAAAATACTGAAAATATTGTATTCTTTCAACTAAAATTCCTGAAAATATTTTTCCCGAAATTTTGTTAAATTACAAAACAATTTGGAGAGCGGCGGACTGGATTCACATCACTTCAGCTTTGTATCGTGGCTCTGCTTTCGCTATGAACAAAACAAGTCACTTCAGAAAACAGAAGCAGAAAGAATCCCAAATTTATGTGTCATGTACAACCTTTTAGAAAACCTCTAGAAATTCAATATAATTGGCTCCATCTAATATTCGAAAATATTTTGTTTCCTATTTTTCGTTAAATAGTAACAACCACAAAGAAGTTCCTTTTCTTTGTAATGGCAACAAATGTAAATTGTTTACATTTTTAGAAAGAGGCTTTTAAAGAGTGAAGTGAAAATCATGAGGTTGAACAGTTTAATTGTTCGAAATATTTTGGCTTTTGTCAATAAGAGAAATTATGTATCTCATACCTGTAATTTCGTAAAACCCATTATACTACAAGAAAGACTTGACAAGATTCAATACAGTAAATTCACTAAAATAAATTCAAGGTACTGCTCACATACCGCGTATGAACATACACCAGAATCTTCAAAAACATCTGGACAAATTGGCAAAATTACGCCCAAACTGTTTTTAGCTTTCACTTGTAAAGTATGTAAAACTCGAGTTGAAAAATATATCTCTAAAATAGCATACACAAAAGGTGTTGTTATTGTACGATGTGACGGTTGCGAAGAAAATCATCTAATTGCAGACAATCTAGGATGGTTCCCAAATTTAAAGGCAATGAGGTAAATAGAAAATCTTTATTTGACATAGCTTAGTAGTTGTTTTGATTCTTAGATCTTTATTGTTTTAATCACTAGTTACTTTTGACATTATTATTTCCTTGTTTATTGTGATTTTACTTTCTGATTTATTTTATGGGTTTTTTAATATTATTATTATTTAAATTAATCGCAAGTCGCCTCAAATGTGAAATTTATTTTAGCAGAGGTCTACATTACAAAATTGCTTCCTCCTCTTCCAACAAAATTTTTAAAAATAAGATACAGTCACTACAGTTGAATTTGGGCAATTTCTTGCTTATTATGGTAATCCTCATGTGTTACGGAAGAAGGGTTTTGGTAAGTTGGTGGGATTTTGACAAGAAAACACACTCGCTTCTTAAGTCTCGAAGAAAATTCTTTATATCTGAAATATTGTGTAGTTATGAAGTAATTTAGAATAATCAATATAAATGTAAGTTTTATAATCAACAATCACACTGAAAATTTTGAAATGTTGAATAATTATTTATATTTAAAAAATTACAAAACTTCACAGAATATCATACTAATTAGGCAAATAAACTCTTGTAATTATTTTTAAAAAAATGAAATATATACTGGGAGTAAATTTATGATAGAAAAAAATTAAATTATTTTACTCTCAAGCTAAAATTTGTGTGCCAAGATGATCAAAGAAGAAAACTCTGATTTAAAAAATTTAACATTTTCATTCCTCCTCTTGAAAGATATCTTGTGGATGTTCAAACTAAACAACTAATGAACATTTTGTAAAGAAATTTAATAATGGGTTTAAAAATCTTAGTATTAGAGATTGAATTTACTTGAGAAATGAACTTGTGAAGTATGCTTAAAATTATAAATTAAAAGCAATAACATTATTAAGTAATATAAAAATATAATACTTAACATTACCAAATATTAAATATAAAAGATCATATATTTGAATTAATTCTTTGAAATATAAGGATTATGACCCTCCTCTCTCAATTATTTAAATTAAAATGTGTCATAATTGAAATAAAAGTTTTTTTTAGTGTATATAAACATGAAAGTAAAAAATAACAATTTAATCTCAGTATTAGAATATTAAAAAATAAATTGTATTCATTATTAATATTTTATGGTATTTTGATATTTTATGTATATATGATTTTTATATCTATACTTATCTAATATCTGTTACATTGTCTGCTATCGTGAATTCCTCTGAATTTTGGAAAATTTAGATACAAAACATTTAAGAATTCTAAACACATTTTAAATCATTAAGGATATAAAATATTGAAGCAATTCTGAGGATGTAAATCTACAGTGAAATATTGTTAAACACTCTGTTATCTTTATAATGATCATATTAAGTTACTCAAAATTTTTTATTCTCTTAATAAGCTATAATCAATGCTAACTCAAATAGATAATATGAGTCACTTTGTTGTTATGTGGAATGCAGTAGTCCTGTATACAATCTAAATAAAACTAATATATTCAACAGACTTTAATTTTAAACAAAAGTAATCAATACTCTATGCAATTAAAATGTTGTTCGAAATATAATATACTTCATTAATAATATAATTTTATAACTAAAAATGCATTAACCTGTATTATGTGGGTAACATGTACTTTATTTATTAGTGATGTAGTCACTTATAGCTTTTCAAATTAGAAAAAATATATATATAATGTTTGTTTTTAATTTTTTTTAAATTTACATATCAGTACTTGAAAAAAATCTTGAAGCAATCTATCTTCTTACTTTGCATACAGTGTTACTGCAAAGTCTTATTCTTAGATATAATATAAATTCACATTTAAAAAAATGCTTTGTAATTTTCATTTTTTTTTATGCATGGCTTATTTCAATGTCTTTTCTCATTTTTTGATTTCATTTTTAAAGCAGATAATCAGCAAGATATCGTAAAGTAATAAAATGTTGGAGTTACTGAACAAAATTTTATTCACCAATTTCATTTTTATATATATATTTTTTTTATGTAAATTGATATATATATATGCTTGTTTTGTTTCAGAAATGTAGAAGACTTTATGGAAGCACAAGGTGAAACAGTAAAGAAAACTATAGAAGACAGTAAGAAAAAAGAGTAATTTCAGACTTTTAAGATTTTTATTCTATGAAGTTTGTCTAGTTTCTTGTATATGACTGTTTTGTACAAAAATCAACATGTAAATAATAATAAAAAAATTGTAACTACTTTAAATTTCAGTTAAAAAAATATGAATAACATCAAATTTCTTTCTATGCTGCAATTTATTAGTAAATAAATGACTTATTTTTAAACTACTATATTTAGATTTATTTATAATTATTCCAGTAAAGTAATTATAATTCTTCATTTAAAAAATCAACTGTAATAGCAGATTGTAATTTAACAAATTAAAAAATTACTTTGCTCAAAGTTTATATTTTTCTATAATGAATGCGATATTTAAAACTCATAATTTCAGAGAATTCTGATATACTTTTCTGATTATACATGTAAATAATTCTATAAAAATTGAGAGGACTAACATTTTTAATGCCTATAAAAAACAGACAGATATTAATGAAAATCTTAATTTCCATTTATTTTAAAATATATATAGTTTTATTTCTTAATCACAGTATGGTAAGAGTTTTAAAAATATAAAAGGAATTTGAAGTGTTTAATAAAAACCGTAATAAACTTTACAAGTGAAAATTTAAATATCATAATCAAAATTTTCACAACTGGAATTTTTAAAAATATTAATTTTTCTTTGTGCATTCTTTTTTATAATTCTGTAACAACAGTGAAAATCACCGATTCATTCAACTAACATTAACAGACCTATAAAAAATTATCAAATTTTCTATTTTTCTTCTCATTAATACAATAATGTATATTTTGAAAAGAATTTTTAGTTATTAGCAAGGTAAAAAAAATATATTCCATGACATATATTTCTTTTTTACATAATGTAAGAGTACATGCATGATAATCAACTGGAGTTTGTTCCTACATAAAAATTATCTTTGTATACATTAATTATACAAAAGAAAGGCAATATATGAAAGCCTAATCAATGTGTCCCCAACTACTATAAAACTAATTTTATCTGTCATAACACAGATATTATGTATGCAATGATCAATCTATAAGTCAATTGTATACAGGCCTACAAAAGTTTAAGTACAATTTGAAATTCACCATTAAATAAATCCAAATAAAGATAAAAAATGATTTATAAATGATATTTGGGAATATAAATTAAAGAAAT
>JAPMOR010081809.1:74799-88484 GCA_026543865.1 Argiope aurantia
AAATGATTTATAAATGATATTTGGGAATATAAATTAAAGAAATATATTTTTCTTTTAATCAAAGTAGCATCTTTCTTAAAGTCGGAGAAAAAACTATGGATATTTGGTATTATAAATTATGAATATATCTATGAATGCTTGCTAGTTTTATTAGATCATTAAATATTGTAGGTAATGCCTCATACAAGTCATTTTATCCGATTCTTTAAAATGAAGAGCAAATGGGTGGGTGGAAACGAGTTTCACAAGCTGATGTTTACGGGAAAGCTCAATGTGTCCTGTAGTGCTATCTAAAATTCCTGGGATTAGTTTAAATCCAAAAATTCAATTTGAGTAGATATATTTCATTTTAGCCATTTAGCTCCATAGATTATCTCAACTCGTTGCAGTATAGTAAAGGCATGATAAGCTATTATGGTGTAAAGACTTCTTTAAAATCAAGAATTTTGTGCCAGACCTCTTAAATGTATCCCTCATAATAGACAACAGCAATTTGCTTATTTATGGTGGGCAAAAGAGCCCATGATTAGTACAAGAGAGCAATAAGCTTTTCAACTCTGCATATATTTATTTTGGAGAGTAATTTAGATTGTGTGTTGATATAGAGTAAGGCACCAGGTACCATCAATGTGACAAGGTTGCATATGAAGAGGAAATTGCGACTTGAATCAGATTCGCTCAAGGTAGTCGCATCAATCTCAATGGAGGAATTCTCATTGTGATAAATCTGTAATCGCATGTTGATTACTCTTACCCACCCTGTGAGAACACAAACCATATGTTAGCACTATTAATGAAGAGTTCTTCCCAATAGATGAAAGCGTATGATCTCATTAAGCTAAGCTTGAAAATCTATATTGATATCTTGAAGATCAAAGCTTAAAGTGAATAAACTAATTTCTGGATTTTAATCCAATAAGATATTTATAAAACTACCTTGTAGGCTAGGCAGCTGCTTTAAAAACCTTTGCAAGACAATTAAATGAGACTGAACAATCATTGCTTCCCATTTTGATATCTGCCAGCTTAATCGAAATTTGGAAAAAACTGATATTACCAATGAGTATCGGCTAAGAAAAAACACTCCTTATTAAAATACACTCTTCAATATTTACTTTTTATTATTTTTCACCAAAAGCAAATTTTTTTAATCAAAAATACGATAATTTATAAAATATATTTGATGTTAAAATTCATTAAATATTTGTTTTAATTTTTATGGTCATTTATTTGCAATTTAAATGCATCCACAAAAAAAGTTACACCTTGACTTTTAGAAGCAAATGTATTATATATAAGTATGTAATCTAAGAATATAAACCAGATTTTTTTTGTAACAAACAATTCATGTGCTATCCAATTAATTAAAAAATACTATAAATTTGGTCAATATACTTAAATACGAATTATGAAACTAATTTAAAGAATTGTCATTATTTATATCATAAATTAAGATCTTAAAAATGTATCTGTGTTTAATGATATCTTTTCATGTTGTAAGTAAATGAACTCAATATCGTATAAAGGCCACAATACTTTGACATGAACCAACTTTATTTCACTATACGACTCGTTTTTGTACAGATTTGAGATAGCAGAATGAACAGACCAGTTACATAAAACAAAACTGATAACAGATTCGAACTGCAGGAAATAAAATGCTGTTACTTAAGATTATTATTGCTCCTTGTAGAGGAATAGTGAAAAGTATTCATAAAATCAAATAGATGAAACACTGTATCAATCTTAATTTCAAACCCAGCAACTTGCATAACTGATATAAACTTCTGAACTAATAAAATTAAGTATATAATCCTAAAATTCCATCCTTTATCAGAAAATCTTAACTGGCATTATTTTTTTAAATGCTTACACTGCAAAGTTAGTTCATACTTTTACATACAGCAAATATAAACAATTTTTGCATAGATGTAATGATTTAACACACAGTTGCTAAATACTGCCATTTCATTTCATATTTTTAACATGCTGCAAAAGTCAACAATTTTGCATAGATGCAATGATCTTTAACACACAATCTGACAAATAAGAAAACTATAATATAAAATAATTTACTGAGGTATCTGTAAAATTTAAATTGCGTAGGCCATTGGCAGATACTAATAACCATTTAACTGGTGTTACTTTACAAATGAATTACATGAATAATTCTAACTATCCTTGCAATTCTACAAGGTGGATGTTTGGACAAATATAATTTGCATATGGAAGATGTGCAAGAATTTTTATTTTATTAAACAATTCATTATTTGAAAATATTTTAACATCTTTTTTTAAATTAAAAAAGTGTTATAAACAGCATTTTTCCAAACAAAGAATTGTCCAATTTTTCTTCATGTTAAATTCTTATGAAAAAAATATATATTCTTATTTACTTTTAAAGCATTTTAATCAATGACTGAACATATAAACTAAAGTAGAAACTTCAAATAACTACTACTACTACTTAGCTTCAAATTGTTAATCGCTATTGTAAAAAAAAAGAGCAAAATCAATTACACAACACTAAATCTGAGAGAAATCTCTAATAAAAATTATAATAAAACAATATCTTGTTAAAATTGTAATTTGGAAACATCAAACCAGTAGGAAGCAACTTAATATTTAAAAAGAAAGAATAGAAGAAAAAAAATGATTGCTTGCAATGCAAGACCTGTCCATTTACCACACAGAAAGTAAAAATGTACAAATAGTAAAAAATCTGAGACAGTAAAGTATATCTGTCAAAGCTGGATGAAAACATGTCATTTCTTCTTAGGAGGTTTTGCCTCCAAAGGCTGGCCTTTTTCTTTTCCTCTCAGTCTTAAACCTACAGTAAATAAACAAGTCAATTACAAAAAAACTGTTAATATATTTCTTTTTAAATTTGAATGTTTGACTACCAATCGCGTTAATTTTCTAAAGTATAAATAGTTTGTTTTATGCAACTTTATTTTACAGCTAAGAAATATCCACAATGATTTTTTAAAACAGAATTAAGAAGAAAAATTGTCAAATGCCATAATTCTTAAAGTCCTTGGACGTATAGATCTGTAATCCATTTAGAATATATATGAAGTTATATTTTTTTCATTTGTTTATTTAACAATAAATTAGTTTAATATGATACAAGAAAAAAAGAGTAAAACAACTTAGGAAGTGGCCAGACGTAACATGATAGTGCCATAAGAACAATTGTGTTTTCATGTTCTAGTGATGAAGTATTTGAACTAATCTATAAGATTAACATTCTACTGGAACAGCCTTTATACCAATCGTATAGAAAAGAAATAACTACATCCAAAAATTTATTATTAGCTATTATAATAATTGTTTGAAGAAAGGTCAAATACTTAAATTATTTTCAATCAAACAATATCTCCCCTCCCACTAAAGTTTTATAAATTTGGTTGACAATCTATAATCTTTAAAAATGTGATTTTTATATATATTTTTACAATCATTATTACTAATAAAAAATTATTTCATCTCAGTCCTATATTGCATATTTTAATAGTATAATCTAAATTTAGCACTTCTTAAATAATGCTTCTGAATTGCATTTTTTAAAGATGCATATATGTTAAAAGAAAATCATTTCAGGAAATTTTATTTTTAAGATTCACCTATGAATTATTTTTCTCACTATCTTTCAAATTAACTCAACTATACTATAAAAATTTAATATAGTGCAGTAAATTTTAAAAGAAAAACAACATCGTTAATATCTGCAATTTTATTAATTATATTCATTTCAAGAAAAAATTGCAAACAGTAATGTTTTTAATGTGGATTTGAAAGTAATAGAAGTAGAAATAATAAATTAAATATTCAGAGAAAGGCAACTGTGTATTTACTGACCAACAAGAGAATATCATGCCGAATTTATTAGTAAATGGAAGATATTATGGAGCTATGTGAAGTAACAGGAAGAAGAGGTTCACTAATATTTTCAGCTTCTCAATATCTACATTCAGCTCATGTTTTAATGTATATATTCATATTTTTGTTCCATTTAATTAATCTCAGATTACGAGAGGCAGTTATAGTTATTTGATTAGTTTCAAGGCTGCATATTAATACTTGCTTGAACAAGAACCAGACTCAATAGTGCTCACAACAACAGAAATTCTGCATTGTTAAATCACAAAGCAATTATTAATGATATTGCAATGAAATACTTATTGTACACGAGTCAATTCATGCTTATATTTCTTAAAACCTGCTGGTGTTAATTAAATATTTAAAAAAGTGCAAAAAAAATTTACAAATATATAATTAAAATTTAACTTAAGAAATAGAATGTTGTCAAAATATGAAATATTATATAACGACAGCCATTTATATTGTATAATAAGCAGGTAAAAGTAAGGATGTAATCCAACTTCCTAATAGAATTTATTAAAATTGAATACTGCCCTTGAAGAATAAAGAACATTTTAGCTTTTAATTGAAAATAAGAAATGTATAAAGATTTTTTGTCATTTTCAGGATCTGAACCCAAGAATTTTCAATCTAAAGTCAGCTACTTTACCTCAGTACTACTGATGCTCGAGAGTTTTGTAATAATATTAAATAAATAACTAAAGAACAAGCATTGCCTTAAAGAAAGTTCAAATTAATAAAGCAATTTAAAAAAATCAAGATTTCTTAGTTAAATAGAAGTTTTATCTTCGACCAAATGAAAAATAATTATTGAATTTTAACCAACAGAACTGAATTTGCTAGCTCTGAACAGAAGCAATATACATTGATATCAGGAAGTCAAAGAAAATTAGTACTGATATTATATGTAAAAAATAAATCACATATAAAAAGCTTCAGCTTTTGAAATTTAATTAAATATTATATATCAGTATCATGTCTCTCAACCAGAGGAATCAATAGGACGAGAGATGAAAAACTACGTAAACAGTAAAAATAAATAAATAAAGATTAGAATATTTTCTCAATTTCAATTCAAATAAAGTATTCAAGTAGCATATGTGCACAATTGTAATTGCAATACATGGTTCTTTCCAAGATATAGTCAAATATTTCTAAAATTTCTACAAAACTATTAATCCTTAATAATTACTAATTGTAACAAGCCATATATAAATCAATACTATCCAAAGCCAGCATTGATGTAAATACATTCCGATTTATTTTTTTCTAAGTGTGAAATTTTGAGCAGAATGTTTCATTTGAATGCTGTTCAATTGAGGAAAGACATTCTAAACAAATCTTTACAATGGAGCAAGTCTAAAAATAAAGGAGGTGGGAGAAGAGAAATCTTGATCTTGTCATTTTTTTAACCATCTAAGATGGCACAAAAAAATGTTATTGTTAGATGGCACCTGTTGAAGATTCTACAATATATATGACATATTAAGTGAAATTGTTTTAAAGAATTAGGTGAAAAGAAAAAGTATAATAATTTGAAGCAAGTATGACAAATCGAATTAGTGATAAATTTTCTAAATTAAAACATGATAAAATTAACTTTCACAAATTTTCGTTTCAAGAAAAATATTTATAAAAAAGATGGCTGGAAAAAAATGTATTTTATCAACAAAAATAAGCTTTCCTAATACATGTAAAAATTGACAGAAATAAATTAATGATTGGTTTTCTAATATAAATAAATATCAGAACACAGCAAAGACTTTTTTTTTCTATTATTTAACATGCATATCATTCTAATTTTACTAAGGATCAGCAGCAATAGAAAACTAAAAATGAAAATTTCATTTCTAAAATATATCAATTTAATCTTAAAAGAGCAAAAGAACAAACCTATGATTCTTTCTATTTTTGTAAGAATCTGCTGATTAGGCACAGCTCTTCCAGCTTCATAGTCATTAATCACTTGAGGTTTTTCGTTGATTCTCTAAATAAAATATTTTTTATAAGCTAGAGTCAGAATATTTAGATAGTATATTTACATAACTTATATGTATACATATATAACAGAGAACAGTTATCAAAAGTATAAAGTTCAATATGTCAAACCAAAAATATATTTTATAGCATTTGTCATTAAATGTAACGTGTAATTCATAAACAGAATGATTAAATCTGATAAAACTTTGAACAAGTACACAAGCACAGTTATTTTGATCTTTCAAGTGACTTATTATTTTAGTTGGACGTCTTTAAGCACCAAGAAAGTAAGATTTAGAAAGTCCATATTATATAATTTATTGCAATAAAAAAACATTTTACCAAAGCTTTTTAAGAAAATATATTTAGAATTGAGTTTTTTTAAAACGGTACAGTAAGAAGGATAGTTTAGTCATTTGGGAGGCAATTTTTTAAAATTCAGATTTAAAATTAATATGATTTGATTACAAGAAAAGATGTTTTAAATTCATAATTACACATTTAATTGTCATTAGAAATGATTTTATTTAATATACTGAACTTGGAGATTTATTTAATTACTTTTTTAGTATTTTGAATTACTGCTAAGTTTTTACAGAAAATATATTGATAATTTAATAAAAATGACACTGATAAGTAAGGCAAAATCTAAAATTCTTTTTTCACACATCATGTATTTGTCATCATTTGATTAGTCATGCATCTAATGAAAAGAAACTTTCTTTATTAAATAAAAAGAATTAACTGTATAAGGTTTGAACTCAAAATTTCACTTTGGGTAACTTAAATATTTAAAATAGATGGAGTTTGAATTCCACTACCTGTATAAAAATTTCTGGCATAATCAAATTGTAATATAAAAAAATGAGATGCAAATATATTAAATTGCTTCACTAAGGTATAATGCAATCAAGAATTTACAAAGAAAATTTATCCAATACATTTTTCATAAAATTAAATTTTCAGAATTAATTTTATTCTGAAGATTATTTAAATTAATTTATAACATTTATTCTATTGCAAGCACAATATGATTTTACTTATGTTTTTTTTTAACCTGCTTTCTTTTTATTTATATTTTTGTAATTTAATTAAAATTTTATATTTTTGCTGAATAATTAGGTTAAGATAGTTGCAGCTTTTTATCTAGCCAGTTTTTTTGTTTTTTTTTTCCTCCTCATTATTGACCATTAAGGGGGAAATAGAATGCAAGTTTCAGATCCAACATAAGGATGATCAATTTTTTCTCCACAATTCTAAATTATTTATGTAATAATTAAATAAAATCTAAAAAATATATAAATTATATATGTAATAATTTATAGTTTTTAATGCATCTAATAATATCAAAATTGGAATGTGCAACAACCATCAACCAGATATTAAAGCATAATGCAAAATTTACATATAAACAAAGATTTTAATTTTTTTTCTCCTTGAACTAAAAATTTTATAAAATCTGACAAATTAGAGAGTAAGGATGCACTTAAAGCAACTCTTTTCATACTATAGCCTTTTTTATATTCTTCTGAATAAATACAATATTTTTTTTAAGATAAGTTGCCTACCGTAGCAAGATCTTTTTGAGTTAATCCTTTATTTTGCCTTCCTTGCTGTATAAGACGTCCAACATCCAATCCAACTGTCTCGTGATGCAGCTGTTCTGTTTCTTTATCTAATTTTGAAGTATTCAAAGTTGTCAAATGTTGCTTATTAGTAGCAGCATTAACTAAGGAAAAAAACAAAAAAATCCAATTAGTTGAAATGAATTAATGAGCAGCAGTCAATGTTTATAACAGCAGTCAATGTTATCAGTTTCAAAACTATAGTTTATGAATAGATACATCATTTACATACATTTTTTGGTGGTTTCAATGGCCAAACCTTGTCGTTGAGCAGCATTAATTGCCTGCAATAAAATCGAATACAACATAATCAAGGTAATACAGATATTTCAAACAAATAATAATATTGTAATTATAGATGTGTAAAATTTATTCAGACAAGAAACTCAGTAGCAAGTTATATGATTTTTATACACTACAATTTTTTTCAATTATTTCAATTCAAGATAAAGCTACCATATGTACCATGTTCAAAAAAGTCCTAAGAGGGCGAAATTGGAAAATAATACTTTTTAACATATTTGACTGACAATGTGTATCAAACATAATTTGATTAAAAAAAAATATAGAAAAATATTATCAAATGTTTTCATATAATAAATTTACCATCTAAGGTCATTATAATATTAATAGCTTTCATCAAAACTATGGAATTATGTTTAAAAAGGACAATAATAAAAGCCAAAATCTTATAGCTGCATAATAAATATTACTAAATTGGATATAAAAGAATTATATGTAAAGAATCCATTGGTAAAACTAAAGAATATGGTACTGACTTTTTCCCAATCTCTACTAAATAAGCCAAACGGTAATAAAATCATCAAATATCAACAAAGGAATAAAGTCATATTATCATATTTCACAATTTATCACCATGTTCTTTGGCTTAGCTATCTAATTATTATATTAATGTATAAAACCGTTCTCTAAAAAAGTCTTTCCTTTAAACTAAAACATTCTAATACATTTATTGATAAAATATTTGCTCATACATTAGCAAAATAATTTTATTTGAGCACCATTACTAAAGAAAGAAAGAGCAAATTGACTTTTCAAAAGCTGCACTACACAGCAAAAGAAATGAATTTTTCCATTAGCTTGACATCAGCTGAATGTACCAAGTATGCAAACATAATAGCAAAATACGCAATCTTTTGCCGGTATTCAAGCCATAAGTAATTAACTGCAATAGTATTTAGGTAGATAATTTTTTTTCTATTAGTGTAACAAGTTCTACAATTTGGCACATTCAAACAGAAAAATATTTTGTGACATACATTTAGTAACAACCGCTACCGAGTTGACAGGAAAGTTTCAACTAAATGTTACTTTAATTTTATCATTAAGATGTATGCTAATTAATTACAAATGGATATAGTTTGAAGATGTGCCATTAATGATTCCTACCTAGGACTGCATATCAAATATCGAGATGAGATAGTTGAAGTCTAATAATCGGTTCTCAAAAAATCTAGTTAAATAATAATAGTTAACTTGATGGAGACTATTTTGCAAGTAGCAAACACTCCAGAATTATGAAGAGTAATTGTTATTTATTTACGCTTTACTCAAATACCCATAATACCAAGATGGAGTGCCCTTTTGGTTGACATAAAACAGGTAATAAAATAAAATCAGAATCATCTATCTGTAAACTGACAAATTAAAGAGAATATAACTATTGTATAAATAATTCAGTTTTTTTTTTTTTTTTTTGCTAAACCATCGTGTTTTCGATTAGTGTTTCTGAAAAATGATTTCAAAGTGCTATGAATTGTATCATGTAACATTGCATGAGCTTTTCAGATTATAAAAAATACGATTCAGTGAAATTAACTCATTCCTAAAATCTTTACAAGAAAATGAAATAATACACATCTTCTTTGATATCTCTCATAAATTTTGAAATAAAAAAATAACAAAATGAATTAAAGATAGAAAGCCACAAATTCTAAAATAACATAGCATAATATTAGATGCCATAAAAATATGATATACTATTCAGTGAAGAATAATTAATACAAAATTAACTTTATATTTATTGATAAACAAACCTGCTGGGAACGCAGTTGACTTGCTTTTGGTGGCTTCTTGCGCAAGTATGTGACAGTATCCCAATCTTCTTCTGACATTTTGATAAAAAGTAATAATAACGTAGCAATCTAACCCCCTTTTTTTTTGCAATTATAACTTTGCAACGTAACTGACAATTATTTGTTTCCTTCTAGAAACACGATGTACCTTTAGCAAAAACCTGAAAACAGAAATATTTCAGTCACAGTCAAACTTTCATAGGGGCATGCTCAATGCACGAAAAAAAAAAAAGGTACATAATATTCTGCTCAACGATTGTCTCAAACAGTACTCTAATACGAGAAAATCTGGGGGAAAAGGAATAAGAGAATGAATAAAAATAAATGAATGATTTCTTCTTATTTCACAAAGAAATTTATACTTTTATTTTAAATACGTATAATGGCACAATGGATGGCTTAGCTGGAACTAGAACGAACTTTGAAATTGGATTCACAATGGTTATCTAAGAAATTCAAACAAAAAAAAATTGATTCACTAATAACTAAATTCAGAATAAATTTCGAACAAAAAGAATTTCTTGATAAAAATACCAATCTAAAATCTGTTGATCTTATTCATAGTTTGGTATTAAACCATCACAGAGTTCATTTCAATAGAAGTAAGTGCTCCTGCATGTCTGATTTTAAATAATCTGTTTAATTTAACTAATTTTCATATATTCAAATTAAGAATGAAACTTATATTTAACCAGAAAATGATTTTAATTCCTAAATAAAATTAGCTTGTGGAATAAGTTAAAAAAAATTAGATTCAAAATTGATTGCTTTTAAAAAATGTGAGACATTAAGAAGGAAGAAGGTTGTTATATCATCGAAACTCTTTTGGAAGTTTTAATTCAGTTTGTGAACATTAAAATTTCAAAAAAAAAAATGAAGTTACCATACCCGATAGTATTGTTTCATCTACACAAAGTTAGATCATGATTGATTCTTAGGTGACAGGTACAAAGGTGACAAACTACCAAGGATTCACAGATACTCTTTTGTCGAAATGAAGGTTCGAAATATACACTTTTTAAATTAACTATTTAAACAATGCTCATTTACAAAAACAAATTAAAATTGTATTAAAAGAAAACATCTAACTAACATCTTCTAAACAATAAATTCTTTTAAAATCAATAATAAATTTATAATCCTATAAAGAATGATTAAGCAATTAAAATTGAAATACTTTTATACTCATGGTAATAATGAATCTTTTCTAAAGTTCCATCCAAAAACTTGATAGTGACTCCATACTGTCGAATTACTCTAATTCCATCATAATCTTAAAATGTGCGTATGAATAAAGAATTTGCGAGAAAGTTTTAAAAAAAATCCTCAGGAATTAATATATCGGTAAAAAATTTCAGTAGACTCTTCATAATTGTATAAATATCAGCATAAAAGAAAAAAATAAGCAAATCATAAATACTTAGGAAACTGAGCAGAAGTATCATTTAATTAAAAAAATAAGCAGTCATAAAAAGATATTCAACTAAACATCTTCTATTAACCCAAATTTTTACATTCAAAATTAAATTTTAAAATTTCTGCATTTAAACCCTAATAAACTTGTATTCAGACAGCCGGAGTGACAGGTTTGATATTAAACTTAATGCTTAGACAGACATAGCCAAATTTAATATGTAGGGTATAGGTGAAGTCATGTAATAAGTTGAAATTAGACTCTTTCATTCTATGTTAGTCACAAATATTAAAGAAATATTCTGGGGATTCGACTTTTCCTGTGAATTATCCGATTGGGTCTAGTGGTCTTCATGTCTAGATATCATCAAATTACAAAACATTTGCATACTGCAATTTTTAAATGCTATTTGTAGCCTAAATTATTTATTATATAAATATCTAAGTTAAAGTTAGTCTCATTTCCAGTCATCTTTCGCCATAGATCACCATACGCAGTGGTATTTCAGTCAAACGGATCGCTTTCTACTGTAAGCTGCCTTTTATTGAAATTAAACATTGTCTATGCAATGGCAATGATTGTAAATTTGCTTCACACAATAAATCTGTTCGGTGAAGCTGGAATATTCGGCAAACTCCGGCAAGAGGGTGTAAAACCCTTTCCGGCCTTTCACTCTCAGGCTTTACATACTGTGGGGGAGGGGTAAGCTGAGCAGCTGAGAAATCTATTTTAATTATTATTATGCATATTGTCACGTAGAACTATAGTACAGAACTCAAAAACACACACAAGAGGTAGAGCTAAATCAATTTATTAACTGAACTCAAAACTGAGAATACAGTAACTGACAAATCCTCTGCTTTTATATAAGCAGAGAAAGTTCCAGAATACTCTTCTGGAGACAGTAAGAAAAGTCCAGAACACTTGTCTGGTAAACTAAAGAAATGCCCAGTATCTTCTGGAACATGAAATAAAGGAAAACATAAAATCAAGGAATTAAGTATTTACATATACCATTTACCTCAGTGTCTCTAGCGGGATTCGAACCCAAGTCTCTTGATCACAAGACCAATGCCATGACCATTCGGCCATGGAGATTCGACAGTATTTCTTCAATGTGGCAATATTATGGAATATTAAAATGAAATGTTTCTTTAAATTCAGTATCATGTGGTACCACTAACATGGAATTAAAATGTGAGTAAATTGATAGATCCATTCAAAAATAAATTCTGAAAAAACTTCAATTTTATATAATTATAGAGAAAATAAACGTTTGCAAATTCTAAAGTCTACCGATCAACAAGTGAGTGAAAATCCATTGCAAAGAAAGACCAAAATAGAAAAAAATATTGAGTTTAATGCAAAAAGAATCAAAAAGAAAGAAATGATGAATCCAGCCTAAAGACTTTCTCAAGGGTCACCCTTAGGCAGGGATTCAAATTAGGGATTTTTTTCTGTGAGGGGTCTGACTTTCGTCCAAAAATATTGACCACTCGTGACCCGAAAATCGCCAGAGATTGTGGGCTTAGAGATAAACCAGTATCACAAAAATAAAAGACAATAAAGCAAATTATTACCACCAAATCCAAGCAAAACCACAACAGAATAAACACAAACCACAAAAGATCACTCAATCATAATACCAAAAAATATCATTAAAACAAGAAATTAAAGAACATATCAGTTGCAAGCAAAACTACAACTCACCCGCGTCCAAAACTGCACACGTTTATCACTCCCAGTAAATGTCTGGCGATTTTCGGTCACGAGGGGTCAATATTTTTGGATGAAAGTCAGAACCCTCACAGAAAAATTCCTAGTTTGAATCCCCGCCTAAGGGTGACCCTTGAGAAAGTCTTCAGGCCGAATTAATCATTTCTTTCTTTTTGATGCTTTTTGCATAAAACTTATTATTTTTTTTTTCTAATTTGGTTAAGTTTATGTGTGTTTTAGTAGTAGCAACACTAGCGCTTTCTAAATACAATGCATCTTTTATTAGTTTGGTTCAGAAAACATTTATTTTTAATTAAATTTCATAATGATTGCATTTTTTATTAATTTCTTACAAAGAAAGACACTCCATTAATTATATTCGTTGAGAATGCAATTATAAAGTACATTGGAAAGAAAAATAATAAATAATGTATATCAAATATATGATTTATAAAAATAAATATTTTTCAAATTAAAATTATTATTATTATTTAAATGACTGCGCAAAAAAGAGTTAAAAAGTCGTATTATTTTATTTACAACCGAAATTGCTAAAAAAGTAATAATTGTCTTGTTATAAAAAAAACACTTTCGAAATTAAATGAAATTATTATGTCTATGGCATTCAAATGAAAAATAAATTTTCTTATTTCTCAAAACAATATTTGGAGAATTTCAGTTGTATCAGCCTTTTTTTAAAACAAAATACTATTCAAAAATTTATATATTTATTTATTCATTTGATAAAAAATGAAACAAAACAAAGAATATTCTTGGTAAAAATATAACATAACAAAAAACAATTCAGTTTTATTAAGAATTTCAATGAAATTATATATTTTCAGTTTACACGTAGGTATAATTAAATTGAATTTTATTCAGGATTTCACATTTTAAAATGTTTATGATGAACAGGAGGTATATATGGTAATTGATCCATCATGTCTTTACATTTTTCAGATGTAATAG